>VDFB02053062.1:0-27983 GCA_007258455.2 Sequoia sempervirens
AAGATCAATGGAGAGTCATGCAGACCATCGACAAGTTGGAAGGCTTTCAAAGGGGTCCCTCGGGAACCCAACGTGAAGAGGGGTCCACTCAAGGGATGCACTATTTGAAAGTGTAAAAGAGATGTTTCTTCTCAAATTGATTCATCATCAAGGAATCCTTTTGAAAGATGTTCAATTCGTCAAGGAATTTGAAAGGAGGAAAATGCCCCCTTGCAAGGGGAAGGTAAAGGTTGCTTCCACCTCGAAGGAAAGTTTTCAAGTTCTTTCTTTATGAAACCATGATGAAGGAAACATGTTCCGTTAGGGGTCCAAGTTGAGAATGTTATTCTTGAAAAAAGCTTGCAAAGATTGTTGAGAAAAGATTCATTCGAAAGGAATATGTTTTCTGAAAATCAAAATGTCATAGAAAGGGCATTGTCACACATGAGAGGGACAACTCAAGCAAAGAAGAGAAAAAGATAAGAAAAGAGTGAAAGAGAAATAATCACAAATAGAAGGCATAGGAGCAATCTGATATTTCGAGGTCAGATCTGCTAAACATACATAAGTATAATAATAGTATATAAATGAACTGTCATCAAACCCCTATTATATCGGACCTTGTGAAGAATGCACGAGAAGTCAAAGTAAAAATAAAAAAAATGGGTCAACATGGAAGGGAGGCCTAAATGCCCCCCAACACTTTGCATCATTCCCAATTTTCCGAAAATCAAACACAAACATGGAAGAATGATTATACAAATAGAAGAAGGTTTACGACACAAAAATCACTCCTATATCCAAGCACCAACAAGGGTGACAAGGTTCATCCAGGAACACATAACACAATTATGAGGCAACACATCACAACACACACACATCTAATCTGAAGATAAAGAAGAGGCCTCCCCTAACACTCATCAACCAAGAGGTCATACGCTTCCAAATATAGATCATTATCAGGGGGAGGAGGACAAGAATGCAATGGAAAAATACTAAGGGGAGGAGCTTTTGACCCTCCCACAACAAGGGCTAAGGAAGAAGGCCCCATAAGGTCTCCTCCACTAGACTCTTGTGGAGCTATGGTTAGCAATTTTGTAAAGATCACTGACAAGGTCAGAACTTCATCCAGAGAGTTAAACATGCACTTTATTGGAGTTCCATATTCTACCTCAATGGACGAGGAAGGTTGTGTTTGAGATTTACCACTTGGATCACTGAATGACTCGGGAGCAGTGAAAAACTTAGGGGAAGTCAGGACTAGTTCCATCACTAGGACAAAACAAGCCAGTGCAAGACCACCCTTTGGAGAAGGTGGGATCCTCTTACACCCTCCATTGTTAGAGGGGAAATCCTCTACCTTCTACTTCATTGGAGGATTTGAACTCCCCATAGACAAGGCGAGGGGCACAAAGGAAGAGAACAAGGAAAAAACCATGATAGATACCACTGAAGTATTTGGCATATCCATGGGATTAGGGAATTTCATGATGTTTGGAAGGGACATCAACAAGGGTGGCTCCACTGAAGGAGTGATAAAAACCCATGCCTTTTTAGGGTTAGTCAAACTCGTACTCACATTAGGAGCCAAAAGTGAGACTGAACTAGATTGAATGGAAGTAGAGGGTAGGAGAGAGGAGGATGCATCAAAAGTCCCTGAAGTAGGGGCGATCGACCCGTATTCCATCTTTTGCAAAGCGGCCTGCTCAACCACAAGAGCCTTTTGTCGATGCTTGCGCTCACGCGCAAGGTAGTTTCTATGACTCTTCAAGCTAGAGATGGAGGCTATGAATGGATGAAAGGCTCCTACTTAGCCATGGGAGTGTCCACCATAGCTGTTTCTAGTAGAGGGACATGCTCCTAAATGGGAGCATGAAGAGCAGATAATTGAGAAACAATAGGGAGAGTTGGCTCTAATTCCTTAGCAGTGGGCCTCTTCCCGTTTATTGCTTTGGGAGTAGAAGAGGTGGGAGGCTGTAGAGGCCGATACATAGAGGATTCCCCATGGGGACTCTTTCCCTTTCCATACAAGTAGTACCAAGGTCTAGGTGGTTTAGTAGGGAGGTACAATATCCTAATCTTGGGTTTTTACCAAGAGGGTATGATGGGACTTAGTGGGAAAAAGCCAGGCATATTCATCCAAAACTCTTCTCTAGAAAGTGGAGTGGGAGAACCATCCCAAGGATAGGGTAGCTTCTCTTTTCCCTTTCAAGAAGAGGAGGTAGCTGGCTGCTATGCTATAGGAAGGGTCAATTTTGACTGTCCCTTTCCGCTAGTCTTATAATTTATATAGTTCTTTTAAAGTAGATCCATTCTTGGGGGAGCGGACTGATCGGGGTGGGCCAAAAGTGATCCAACGAATAGCCCCCATGGGACACAAACGACTAGTATCCAGTTTCATGCACCGTATGCACAATAACTTCATGAGAGAATTTCAAACACTTATGAATGACAAAGGCGATTCCATTCATGAAAGCTAGCCAAGGTATGCCTATCTTCAGCCTAAATAAATCCAACTTTGGGATAACATGAAAGACTGTGTCTACACCCCTAGGTCCAACTAGGATGGACAGAGTTATTAAGCCATATGGCTTTAGAAAAAGATCATCATGCATACAGATGGTAGATTTCATTTCTTCGTACTCCTCCCTCTACAATGAATTCAACAACAATGTTTATTTTGTAATGATATTCACTCAACTCGCGAGGTCAACTAAGATCCCCATCACAATTTTTCCATTGAAGTGAGTAGGAATATAGAGGGGAGAGGGCTTGTTGTTCAGGGGAAAATCCTGCGACGTGAATGTCACGTCCGACGAGGCAATCACAAGTTGTGTGGTAGGAGTACTTGTGACCATGTTAACATATGCCTTGGTCCAAGTGGTAGAATTGGAGGGATCGATAATCATGTTGGAAAAATGTGACAGAAACGGGTCTGTGTATATCTATAGTTCATTATTCACTTTTGCCACTGATTTGTTTGTATTTTTTTACTTCCATTGAGATAAATAGAATTGTCCTTGATGTGGTCCTGTATCTCATGATGCAGGTGCATACAATGTTTGGTATCATGTCCGTTAACTCGATGGTATTGATAGAAGGTATTCACATTGTACCAATTAGGGTAAGGTTCCTTGAGAGGTTTAGGGTTCTCTAAGGTTATGATATTATCCTTTAGCAACTTCTACAAGATGGAAGAACAATATTCTACACTAACTTTATGAACTTTTTGTCGCATCTGAGGTTGTTATCATTCACAGTGGCTACTACAATCGCAACAACCTTACCCTTTCTAGAGATTGATACAATGGAATTTCCTTCTAAATGGGAGCGCAAGGAAGATCCCTCAATTTACACTATTATTTGTTGATATTCTCATAATGTAGCACAAAAATGCGTGAAAGAAGGGTATTTCATAAGGGAAAAATTCTCTTGTCAAGGTCTCTACAAGTTTCCTATGAACACCTTCTGCATGTTAGAATCAGGCAGTGGGTATGAGATCTATGAGAAGAGCACTTGGTACCGCACTATGAAATCAATAATCTTCTCATTATCCCCTTGTTTGCATCGAATGAGATTTGAAAAGGTTATCTTCAGTCCGATGTTGGCTTGGAACTGTCAGAGAAACTAATTTAAAAGTTGATTAAATGAGAAGACAAAGTTGTCAAGTAAGGAATAGTACCATTTGAGCACTGTGTCCTTAAGATATCGAGGGAATAGTTTTTCTATCAATGCATTGTGATGGAAGAAATTTGTACACATGGCATTAAATTTGGACACATGCGTTTGCGGGTCCTATTTTCCAACATACTTCTCAAATTTGGTAATTTCCATTCCTTGTGGGAAGGGAGTGTTTAAAATTGCTACAGACAATGGGCCATGTTAGAAGAAGGGTTGAAAGTTAGGCTAGGTAGAGGCTTGGGAGAGACTCATCAGTTGGCTTTGCATCTTACCCATATTTTGAAGAGGAGTATTTAGAATAGGGTCTTGGGATGAAAAAGGTCCAGTGGGAACTCCTCCAGAACCACCACCAAAGCCACCAACAAGGCCCCCACTCGAGCCACCTCCACTTTCAAAGCCACCACCATGGCCTCCAACGGAATGACCTCCACCAGTGCCACCCCTGTTGCCAAAGCCACCACCACTACCAAAGCCCCCATTTCTCAAACTGCCAAAAACTCCACTGCTAAAGGTGATGGGAGGGGTGAAGCTAAAACCTAAGGGTATTCTATTCACTTTGATAGTTTCAAATCTCTTAGAGGTAGAGGGGATGTTGATCGATGGGACTGTGTCAGCCATGTACGCAAACGTGGGAGGCATCAACATTCCTAACTGTCTCTCATGTTCTTTGAGAGTAGCCCCTTGTATAATGTTAGCATTGTTTGGATGGGAACATGCTTCAGTCATACTAGAGAGACTAGCTAGGAGTTCTATGCCTATTCAATCTTTTCCCACCATATAATTTATTTTGCTAATAGCCCGAGTGGCTCTAGCCATTGTTGGGTCCTTTTCCAAGTGATTCTCCAAGTCACCCAGTCCTTTGGTAAGGGTAGAGATATATTCTAAAGGAATGTGAACAACCTCGTGCTTGTCTACCAATAATGGTGTAGGAGATGCAGGAGGAGTGGGGACATGGTCCGTCTCATCAAAGAACCCTACCTCACTCCTAGACAACTGCTCCTGGGTAGCAAGACCAATGACAGATCTAAAAAAAAGGCATGTAGAGAAACCAAAAGTGACCTTCATCCTCTCCATCAAAAGGTGTTGCACACTTTTCCTAACAATGTACCCGAAATTCATGGACTGGGGTGTGATGCTCATAAACCTTCACAACACACAAGCTTACAATGATTACAAGGTACAAGTTAAAAGTCTCAACACCATCGAATAGGAAGACATTGGTTCACGTTAGGTTCACCAAAAATGTGAGAGAGGGGGACCAACCACGTCAAGGCTCCAGGTCACGAAGAGCCGAGAGCGGAGTGCTGCCCTAACTTACCTCACTCTAAAAGATGTTTTATGACAAGAATCCAGAATGATGAGGACTATAATGTACTTCAATCACTTTGCAGATTTCAAACTTAGGTTTGGGCTAGGCGAGCTGATTTTTAGAGTCGATATTGTGCCTCAGACAACTCTCTGTCTGAGGATGACAAGGCAGTTTTGGGATGATACCACAGCGTGTTGGTGTCTGTATAGTTTGAAAATAGTGAACAAAATACAAACTACCAAAAAACAAACTGACAGCCTAGCTGACTAGTCTGGATGGTAAAAACAGAATGAGAAAGTATAGGAAATAGAAACTAAAGTGATAAAAAAAGTAAATGAGAATTAGGGTGACAAAGATGATCTCATAAAAGTGCCTGTTCGCCAGCTAGCTCCATATGTACTTTCACTTTCACACAAGCAAGAAAGGGAAAATTGCTGGGGTTGTATAGTGGTCTGACTTAGTTAGACCCCCGTTTTGGTGTTTCCACCTCGATGGACAACCAAAAGGCAATGAAGTAGAAATATGCGATAAAGGAAAGAAAGGAAACTGATGCACACTACAAAACAATATTATGCTACTCAACCAAATCACAAAGGAGAGGAGTGAAACATTACTACTACACCCAAAAGCTCACTAGCCAATGGAGGAGAATGTAGACTTGGAAAGGTCACTACAATTGCAACTACAATGAAAGGAGGTCTCACAAGACTCCAAGCCCACACTTCAATGGCTTGCTTCACACTTGCTATGTGGAGTTGATGGAGTGTTGTTACTGCAATGGAGTGTTGAAATGCTGCTTGAGAGTGAAGAGAATGTTGGTAGTGCTAAGAGAATGCCAATCTATTGCTTAGAGGATGAAATGAGATGAAGATGGATGAATTTGAAGGAGAGATGAGGAAGAATAAGGCATTTTCGAGTCAGTTGGTCAAAGTGTGATGTTACAACTCATCCCAATTGAGAGTGTAATGCCTCTACCAACATCAGATGTAGGAATCTGTCAGGGATGGCAACGCACCTTGTGCGCATCTTCAACATAAATTATATCACTGACACAACAGAAATACGCCAAGTGGAAGGAAGACAGTTGGGTGATGAGGAATTTTGCCTTCAGATTTGATTTTCTAAGGTGAGCTTGTGTAAAAAGGGAATTTGCATAAGGAGTACAAATTCGCTTCTATACAGTAATACTTTGTGTAACTCACATTGCAAGGTTCATTTCAAAGAAAAGTTGCATAATTCATTAGTTTGACTTGACTAACTAATAATAATGGAAATCACCAAGGAACAAAAAGAGTTGTAACCATTGCATGAAAGGTTGGGCCTTACACTTTCTATAGGATTATATTTTTTTCTCTTATTGTAATAATTTCCTAGTTGCAAGTGTTATTGGATGGCCTTTATTATCTCTTAGTTGTGCTATTCTTACTCTTATTGAAATCTACAATTGACATTTTGAAGATGATATATTCTAATGGATTGAATTTTGGATCATAATCCTTCAAATAAATTTTGACATCACCAATTATCCATAGGATGTTATCCATTATTTTCTATTTTTTCTCTTTGTTTAAAAATTAAATCAAGTTAAAACCTTTAGGACATGGTGTTATTTTACATCATTTCCCTTGTTCTTGTTGATCCATGTGCACAATATCCTTCTTGAGGGCTAATAGTTAATTGTTAATAAAGACAACACATTCATTTACATTTTGAAAGTTTAAATTCAAAATGGGCTCTTGTTTAGTACTCTTGTATGGTTTCATTATCTTGATATATTTTCTCTTGCCCAACAAGGATGTATTGGCTTAAAAAAATTATTTCTAGGGATTGTATGATTTTTGCATCCATATTTACTAATTTGTATTTCATGTGAGATCCTCCTACCTAAAGTTTATTTTAACTTCGTTTTCACCATCTCATGATATATATTTGTTCTACCAACTAAGTTATATCTCCCAAAGTTTCTACATCCATAATTTTCTTGAGCATTAATTAAGAAACCATTGTTCCTCTTTTAATTTTTGCTTCTTCATCTCTTCTAATTTCTTTGTTGGCCTACTTTATTATTTGTTACTCTCGAAATAGGTCCATGATATTTTTCATTTTCAATGAATTTGGTCAAATAATCTTTAGGTGTTCCAATATCCAATTAATTGGTTGACTATAGTTAGGATTAATTTCATTACCTATATGCTTATGTAATCTATTCTTTATAGTCATTGTGACATCTTTTTATCGTCATATGATTGGATGTCTATATGCATACATGCTTTGATGTACATTTATATCTTGTCACTAATGTCTCTATGCATAGATATCTAGACAATTATATGTACTCATCAAGACTCATCTTAAGGATGATATTTACACAAATGGAGAAAACACATGATACCATCCATAGAAAGTTCTTAAATGTATATGGAATCCTTAGTGATATCCTTTGAGTGTCTAAATATTTACTTTACATGCATGTTTGTGAATGATACCTACTTTTAGATGTATGATCATTTTAGGATTCAAACATAGCTTAAGTTGAGGGAAAAGTATAATGATAAAATTTGCATACTTATGTCAGTTTCCATTTATTATTGTCAATTTTTAAGAAATGACTTGATACATTTACACAGTGATAAATGATATAATCTTGTAAAAAATTGAATTCATTTCCCTACACCTTTTATTTGTCTATACAAATCGATATCCCTATACAGTTATGCTTACCCTATCCATTTATACGGCTCTAGGAAAATTTACTGGCAACAATTCACCTCCAACAATTCATCACCATGGAAAATTCACCACTAGTAGTTCATCGCCGTGGAAAATTCACCACTAGCAATTTATCACCCTGGATAATTCATCACGTAGGAAATTGTTGGTGGTGAATTTTCCATGGCGATGAATTGCTGGTGGTGAATTTTTCACAACGATGAATTGCTGGTGGTGAATTTTCCTAGAGATGAATTTGTCATGGCAATAACTTGTTGACGATGAATTGCTGAAGGTGAATTGCTGATAGTGAATTGCCGAGGGTGAATTTTCCTGAATCCCATTTATACATACACTTTTATACAATCATTTTTTAAGAAGAGATTAATTATAATTAAAAAAGAGTAATCAAATTATTTAAAAATACATGTGACAAAGAAAATACTTTATGTATAATAGCTCTAAAAAAATTGTCCAAAATTTGAAATACAATCTTTTTTTTAATATAATGAAAACAGGTTAAATACAATTTTGGAAGAAAAGAACCAGAACTATTTTATAGTGAAAAAATTGTGTGCTGGTTGGATCAGTGTGACGGCTGTTTACATTTTAATATAACATTTGAACAAATGACATAATGCATTTAAATGTTTGGTAATTATGTTGAAAGGGAAACATAAAAGACAATACTATTAAAAATCTCCAAATTCAAACTATTAAAGATAATTTAACTAATCTGATGTTAACTAATGACAGGAATTGTTCAAAGAAAGCAGCCTGAGGATTCCATCGTCCATCACGTGCGCAATAAAAAATAGGATCTTGTGACTTTTAATTCCATTTTATTTTATTTTTCTTTTCTTCTTCTCCTGCTCTGGTCTAAGTTGATACAATGAATGTCCAACCAAATTGGGTTTTTAGTGCATAATAATTGTAGCTAAAGTCTTTGTATTTGGAATTTTGATTGAAGTTGTATTATGTAATGGTCATTTATTTTTATGTTTATTTAGAGGTTTTGTGTTATATTATATATATAAAATAATAAATGACATGATCTTGTATGAAGTTGGATTTAAGTTCTTAGCATTTGTATCTATTTATATATATATAGTTTTATACTTCTAGTTTTATTTTATCTATTTATACACATTTTCTTATATATTGATTTTATCTACTTACTTATCACACTTTTCTGTGCACCTACCTCTCCTTAGTCTTTTTTCACTTAGATTTTATCTTTATGTCATTCTAGAACAAGTCCATGGTTGAAAGAGTGACTTCATGGTCACAAACATGTCCATTTTGAGTTTAAAGTTTAAAATTTAAACTTGAAATTGTCTAACTCCCATTATCCTTTTTCCTTGAGCCAACTAAACGCATATTTGACACAATTTGATATTATATGCTAGTATTTAAATATGTTCAATACATTCATTTGAGTAAACCACTCAAGCATTCAAAAGAACATAATTCAACAACATTGGAGTAATCAATAACAACAAATCTATATTTAATGAACTAATGAGTAAAGAACATGCATACTTATGGGCTTGATTGCTATTTTTATTTCTAATTGATCTAGCCTAAAGCTCCTTATGACTTAATAGTAGCACTTTAAGGTATTTTTTGTACTACTAGTTCCAAAAAATTTATAAGGATCAAAGTAGAAGATTGTGTATGAAGTAGAGTTGCATGACAAAAACACTACTAATTGATAGGAAAAATTCAAAGTTCAAGTATGGATCCATGACCATAAATTCATCCTATACTCACAAACTCATCCTCTAACAAAGTAGAGATTATTCTAGATTTCTAGACATATATTGACAAAAAGAGGCACAATTTCCTAGGTCTAACATTAAACATATTCTAGCATCTTATCTATTTGACATCATTCTTTAGTTATGAAACTAATTATAACTCTCCATATAGTTAAATTTTTCAATGAATATTAACTAATATATTATCTCCAATTATATCTAGTTAATCTAGGCTAGTTGTGCTTGTTTGGTTGCATCTAGTTAGCCTTGGTTAACTACTTGAGTCCAACCTTTATTTTCCTTTTAATTTTCGTGAATCTATCTAATTTTAGATATTCCAACCTTCTTGTTAGGGTTTATATTACATAGAGTTTTCTAGATCTACATGTGTTGAGATTCCATAATTTTTTCATACCTACTCTTTCCTTTTACATCATTGTGCTTCATTCATTTATTTTTTTCTATTAGTATTTTTTTTCTTATTTGGATGAATGTTTCACCCATCTTACCCACCATCATAGTAAAATTTGGGTATAATTTTTATATTTCACACACACACACACACATCGACACTTTATTTTCAACATTTTTTTTAATAACACCTAGAAGAAGTGTCTTCTTATTAAACCCTAACATGATTTAATTCAATAAAAATAATGTTTATTTTAATATGGTCGTAATGAACACAATCCAAAGTATAATCATGATGCTAATGTAAAAAATAAATATATTTAAATAAGTTTACTAGTTTTTTTATGTAGATAATCCTACACAACTAACCTAGATATGTTTCATGCTATGTGTGGTAGTGTAATTATTACAAAAAAATTATGACTCTTTGTCCTTGCTATTGTTCAAAAGTTGTAAATGTTGCCACTCTTGATGGGGTTTGTAAAACCTTACCTTTTCTATGTGCTTAGGTCAAAATTTTGTAAGAACCCTTTGAAATGTAAAAAAAGGGATTAGGATGCAATGGTGGCATTTTTCCAAGTTTCATTAGGATGTAGATCAACAAGGTGATTAGGTTGACTTACGGTCCTGAAGGTGAGCCAATTAGACTTGAATCTACATCTAATTACAGGTTGGAATGGATTGGAAATAATTTGGAATGATTAACCTAACGATCATATATGTCCTAATATGGAAAATAAAAGATCCTAATAACTTATAAATATAAATAGTTGAGTTCTAGTAGATCTAGAAGGTACAAATGATAAAAATTGGTTTGACTTTGCCTACAAGAACTAGGTTTCCAAATGGCTAATGAGTCTTTGTAAGGGGGTCTTGCTCAATTTTTGGGGTCCTTTGGTGTCAGATCTGTGCTTTTGTTTCCTATCTATCCCACTGTCGGAATGTCATAAATACATTTTGTAGGTGAGTTTTCCATGTCTTGACATGGTTGATAACAACAAATACAACAATACAAAATGGATCTTCAAACTCTCCTTAATCCTCTTCAAACCTATAACTTGCACATTCACAAAGAGGGAAAATGTTGGCTCATTTTAGGGGCTTGCCTCAGTCAAACCCCATTCAAGTGTTTCCACTTCCATAATGGCAATGTCAATGATAAAACCTTAATGGAAAGGAAGAAAATAATGAATGAACAAAATGTTGCAACTCACCACCCTTCAATGGCTTCCTTGAAGGACTAAAGTCATACACATCTCTTCAAGGATCTTGGATATTGCTTGAATTCTTGAATGCTTGAATGCTTGGAGTGTTAGGGTTAGAAGGTAGATATCTAATAGTTAAATGCAAATTTGATCAATAAAAAAGAGAAATAAAACACACAAAAAAATTATAGTAGTAACAAGACAACACAAATAATTTAATGTGGTTCACCCAATATGGGCTACATCCACAAAACCACAACCATCCAATGATTTTATTATCCAATGCAAAACATATTACTATCTCATGAATAATGCCACACAACAACTGCCATCCCAACCGCTTATTACAAGCCTTTTTTTAGAAGCTTCTAGAATTAGGGTTTTACAAAGTTGATTTTTTACTTTGTTAGTGATGAAGTGAAAAAAAGGAGATTTTTTTTTCTTGGGGGCTTCCACCCCCGAACCTCCACCCGGGGCCCAGCTTGGCCCCAGACCTCGATGAGGATACATGAAGAGTGTACAATATAGCATGACCAGTCACCACATACCAAGAATATCCCACTTGGAGACTAATTCAACTCCACACCAACACAAACTCCCACTTGGAGACTAATCCTGGATGACACCGCTACACTTACAGCTCCCACTGGAAATAAGCACCTTGGACCCTGCTGCTTTATTGTACTTTTAACCATGAAGACCAACCAAAGCTAAAGAGGAGCTCAACTTCTCACTTGTCACTGCCTTTGTAAACATATCCACTGGATTGACATTTGTATGTGTCTTTTCTAGCTTTACCTGTCCATCCTCCAACACCGACTGAATGAAATGATATCTCAGTTGTATGTGTTTGGTTTTAGAGTACAAGGCATAATTCTTTACAAGATACATATATCATTTTGGCTATTTGTAAACAAGTGATTTTCAGCCTATTGTTTTCCCAACTCTTCCATGAAAATTTGTAGCCATATCATCTCCTTTGCTACCTCTATTGTAGCAACATACTCTACCTCCATGGTGGATAAAGCAACCATTTTTGCAACCGAGAAATCCAACTCATTGTTGTCCCACCAACTGTAAATACATAACTTGTGCTACTTCACCCAGTATCCCCTACCAAATTTGAGTCAACACAGCCTTTTAAATTAGTATTAGAGCCCCCAAAACATAAAAAATTATTAGATGTACCTCTCAAGTACCTGAGAATCCATTTTACTGCATTATAATGCTCAACTCTAGGATGACTCATATACCTACTAACAACTCCCACAACATGTGCAATATTTGGTCTTGTGCATATCATGGCGTACATTAAACTACCTACATCTGAAGCATATGGTACCTTGGACATTTTTTCTTCCTCCTCCTATGTCTTTGGACACATATCCTTTGTCAAATTAACATGACTAGGCAAAGGAGTGCATAAAGCTTTGGCATTCTCCATATGAAATCTCTGAACACCTTATCAATATAATCATCTTGAGATAAAAATAATTTTCTATTTTTCCTATCTCTTGTAATCTTCATACTAAGGATTTGTTTTGTTGCCCCCAAATCCTCCATAGAAAAATAATTCACTAATTGATATTTTAACTCCTTAATGTGAACCATGTTAGACCCCGCTACAAGCATATCATCAACATATAAGCATAAAATAATGTAGCTATCATCATCTAACCTCTTAAAATAAACACAATGGTCTGAATTACACTGAATGTAGCCATGCTTAGCCATAAAGCTATCAAATTTAATATACCATTGCCGAGGTGCTTGCTTCAAGCCATATAAAATTTTCTTCAATCTGCACACCAATTTCTCCTAACCTTTGACCTCATATACTTGTAGCTATTTCATATATATTTCCTCTTCCAAATCACCATGGAGAAAGGATGTTTTAACATCTAGCTGTTTCAAATGCAAATATTCAGTAGCCACAATAATTAAAATAGTGTGTATAGAAGTCATTTTAATAATTAGAGAAAAAATATCATCAAAATCAATACCCTTTTTCTGTGCAAATCCCTTTACAACTGGCTTTAAATATTTTCTTACCTCCATTCTCCTCTTTTAGCTTATAAACCGATTTGTTTGGTAAATCCTTTTTACCTACAGGAAACTTGCATAATTCCCAAGTCTGATTTTTCAGCAAGGAGTCCATTTCTTCTTCCATTTCATGCTCCCATTGAATCTTGGTATCCACTTGCATAGCTTCTTCATAACATTCTGTTTCACCAACACTAGTTAATAAAATAGAATACAAAGATGGAGAATTTTTTTCTGGAGGTCTACTTATCCTTGAGGATTGTCTAACATTCACTGGAGTTTGTGTTATTTTTGTTGTTGTTGTTGGGGATCACGAGGAACCACTGGAACATCATTGTTTGGAGTAACATCCAACATTGCATAATCATTTTCTTTCTTCTCATGCTGCTACAACTGATCTTTGTATAATACTTTCTCATTGAATATGACATCCCTGCTTCTCACAATTTTTTGATTTTCAAAATCCCAAAGCTTATAACCAAATTCATCAATGCCATATCCAACAAATATACATTTCTTTGATTTAGCTTCCAGCTTGGTTCTATTTTCAGAATCTACATGTGTGAATGCTTCACAACCAAAGGTTCAGAGAAAATAATAACTCACATGTTGGGAGTAGGATTCCATTTAATTTCAATCCTTAACATATTTCATGTATCTCCTAAGTCCTTGGAAAGTCTTCCCCAACACTAGGATTAGAAAGAGATTAAATTTGAATGAAATGAACATGTAAATTGATATTTGTAATTAATTCTAAATGATAGGAACATGTGGGGACACCCAAGAAGAGCTCCTACAAAATAGGAGCACATGCGGCACCCACGTGGAAGGTGGAACCCATCTAGAGTTCAATTAGCTATTTGGAGGAAAGATAGCACTTCAGTAATGCATGTCAAGATCCTAGAAGTCAGGAATTGATATTTACATGAGTGTAGTTTAGTTTAGTATCAGTTCAGTTCAGTTTAGTTATGGTTTAGTTATCTTCACTTGCATGTAGTTAGTTTTAGTTGAATGCTAGTTGACTTCAATTGACTTGGAATGCATGACTAATGACTTGAATTGCATGATAGATAATAGATGATACATTTAGTTAAGTGGGGATGATCAATCATGCATTGTGTTTGCATGAATTGATGGAGAGATGTTTTCTAGTTAACAAAGATTGACTTGGACCCACCTTGGGTGCCCAAGTTGGCATCTTGGAGTTAACACCTTTTGCATGAGAAGATATTTACAAGGTTGAGTTAAGTGGGCCCATTCTTGGGCACCAACTTTGAAGAGAAGCTTGGAAAATATCTTCTTGACCAATGATCAGTTAAGAGTTCAATTTGGGGCACCTAAATTGAGGAGATATTGGATTTGACTTCTTGTTACATGGGTATTTGCAGCATCATCATGGAAAAAATAGGCCCTTAAGTGGCGAAAAATCCAAAAAAAAAAGAGTTAGGCAACTTGATGTAAAAATTTGAATAAGTTTTCTATATTATTTCAAAAATATGTAAGAATAGAATCGTAGCAAATCGAATGTAGTTTCTAAACTACTAGGTTTATTTAAAAAAATTCTATTTGGTGAAAATTTGAAATTTCAATGTAGTACTACTTAAATTTAGGGAAAAATAAGTAGGTGTCTATCTGACCACCTAACCATAATAAAACGATAATAATTTTTTATAAGATTTTAGATATAAGTAGAGGACTCATGTTTGAATGTGATGCATATTTTTTGTAATTTTTTTCCAAGTAAATAATTAATTATGAATTTTTTGTTACAAATTTTAAAAAATATAAAAACTCATATGTCTAACCACCTTAACTTGATCAAAACTTCATGAAATTCAAACTTTTTTTTAAAAATCCTATAGTATGAGAAGCATAGAATGTGACACATATTTTGGATTCAAAAAACATGATACCGTTTGAAAGCTATAGATGTTTTTCAATCAACCTATCAATTAGGTCTTTAGTCATAATTCAAATAGAAAATGAATAATAATTATTTATTAAATTCAAAGTAAAGCATAATTTATATTGGTGGAAAGCTGAGAATATCCTTTAAAAACCCTTTTCGTTTCATCAGTTTTGGGTTAAAAAAAAGTCATTAGCCACATACCCTACAAATACCCATCATATGGCCACTTTTTGGCCCATCATGATCCTGCACATACCCACACATTGAAACTCTACTTGCAAAGAATAGGTGTAGGTTTTTGAGAGAAGCTTTGTGCTTTGTAATTGACAAGTCTTTGGAGTTTTCAAGGCTCATTATTGTCTATTAATTGCAACAAGTTGAAGAGAGTTTTATCATATTTTATTGTAGGTTGTGAAGAAGAATTGTTGAAGGAAAAAGAAGCATCTCAAGCAAGGATTGATAAAGAATTATTGTAATCTTATTGTAATGTTAAATAATACAAGAACTATTGATTCTGGTGGTGGATTTTTTTCCCGAAAGGGTTTCTCCATGTATATGTTGTATCACTTATATCTTCTGGTCTTATTCTTCTACAATATTCTATCTACTTTCTACAATTGGTAAAATGAATCTAAACAAATAATCATCCACAAAGAAATTATAACAAAGACCAATTAATTTAGATCTAAAATCTCATAGTTTCACAAAGTATTAAGCTACATAATTACCTCCATTTTTAACATCGGCTTCTTTCCTTTCCATGCTTCCTCTAAAATACCACAACCCAAAGGAGTAGAAGGACCTCTATTAATTAAATAAAAAACAGTGTTTAAAGCCTCTACCCACATG
Source organism: Sequoia sempervirens (assembly GCA_007258455.2). NCBI lineage: Eukaryota > Viridiplantae > Streptophyta > Pinopsida > Cupressales > Cupressaceae > Sequoia > Sequoia sempervirens. Next base: position 15,856 of record VDFB02053062.1, read on the forward strand.
TTTAAGGGTAGCCCAACATGCAACCTAATACTCCTTGTACGCTCCATTATTTCCCTATTCATGCATTCAACCACTCCATTTTCCTGTGGAGTCCTTGTGTGCTGTAGAAAAATGGCCCCTTGTCATTTTCATGGCCTTTTAGGTCTTGTTTCATAGTATTTGGGATATTTTTCTCTGATTTTATGTTGTGACATGGCTTAAACATGCATATTTAGGTACCAAAATTTAAATAATGACATCTTGTGAAGGTGTTGTAGGACATTTCTACATTCTTCTAGACTCTATTTATTACAATTTACCTAAAAATCACCTTTTTATTTATTATTAAGTCCTATTTTGAAGTGTTGTAAAGTCTTGTAACAAGATTTCACATTTTTCTAGGCACACCTTCACTATGTATCCCTTTCTCATGCTTTATTTGACCCCTTTATGCCCTCATATGCTTTAATTAAGTGTATTTTTGAATGTTAACCTAACAAATAACATTAAATACATCTTAATTCCTGACACTTATTTTCAAGTCCTAGGTGGGAAACATTTTAGACCTGGTAAAAATTTCTTTGAATGAAGTAATTTCATAACTTTTTCACTCATGTGCCCAAGTCTATTGTGCAATGGTGCTATTTTAGAACCCACAACCATTGTTTGATCTTCTACCTACTGAATTGTAGCAAGTGTTCCTGAACATTGACTTTTCTCTATAACAATTAAAGTAGAAAGACTAGTATGTCCTGTACTAAGATATAAGGTACCTACCTTTTTCTACCACTAGGGCACCTTTTGTAACCTTCCAATTTTTATCACTAAATGTAACAACAGAACCTTCATCATCTAGTTGCACTACAGAAATTAAATTTATGCCTAACCTTCAAATGTGCCTTACCTCATGTAGTAGCCAATGATCCCCATTCTACAACTTAATCTTGATTCTTCCCTTTCCAACAATATAACAAGGTTCATTATCACCCAAGTAAACCATCCCAAAATCCCCTTGGACATAGTTAAGAAAATAACTTCTATGGGGGGTAGCATGAAATGAAGCCCTGAATCTAACACCCAAGAATCATTAGCATTATCAAGGGAAAGAATCAAAGCATCCTCATCAAATTTATTACTTACCAAATTTTCCTCTTTACTTCCTTTTTGTCTCCTTTATTTTTTTGAGACCAATAATCTTTCTTTAAATGACCCAACTTACCATAGTACCAACAATCCCTCTTGTCTCTAGATTGGGACCTTTTTTTCCTTTGATTTTCCTTGTGAATTCCTATGACTTCCAAAATTGTTTCCTCTCTCCTTTGTTCTGCCCCTGCTTTCTGCATTCAAAACACTACTTCATGTGGATGTTCCACCTGAGCTTTTCCTACAAATTTCCTCGCTCAAAATAATGCCAACAACATCATCAAATTTCAATGTATTCGAACTAGAAATAGAATTGCTAACAACCATTACAAAGCTATTCTAGCTTTCAAGAAAATAACACAAAATCAAAAGAGCCCTAACTTCTTCATCAAAGTTTACATTTAAAAAATTTAATTGATTGGTAACCATATTAAACTCATTTAAATGATTAGCAACTAACCCACCTTATACCATTTTCATATTAAATAAATGCTTCATAAGAAATACCTTATTCAAATCGGAAGGCTTTTCATATAACTTCGCTAGGGTTTGCATCAACTTTTGAGTTATCTTTGTTGTTGTAATATTGAACACCATCGATTATTCTAGGCATAAACGAATATTGCCAAGTGCCTTTCTATCCAATATATCCTAGTCCTCATTAGATATTGCTAAGGGTTTATTGGTTTTCCTTTCCAATGGCCTCCATAAATCATTCTGATAGAGGTAGTCCTCCATCCACATCTTCCATAATTGATAGTTCTGCCCATTGAACTTCTCAACCTTCAACTTACCCTCATTTTCCATTACTCCCATTCAACCTTGAGACCTTCTTTCAGAGGAAAAATAACACAACGTTGCTCTGATACCACTTGTTAGGGTTAGAAGGTAGATATCTAATAGTTAATGCAAATATAATAGATTCCACATGGCTAGAAAGCTATATTATGCTAAGTTCCATGAAATATAATAGGTTTCACAAGGCTAGCAAGTTTTATTATGCTAAACACTCATGAAACACATGGCCTCAAGCAAGGTGCATTATGTTGGGTGACCATGTTATGCCAATACCGCACTAGGTTCAACATATGTGATCAAAGTGAATCTAAAATGAAAAAATCACCTGAGGGGGTGCAAAAAAAACTCACCTCAAGGGGTGCAAACAAAAATCACCTCATGAGGTGCAAACAAAACTCATCTCATGAGGTGCAAACAAAACTCACCTCAAGGGGTGCATGCAAAACTCATCTCAGGGGGTGCATAAACAACATCAAGATAAGGTTAAAAAAAAGGTAATTTATCAACTACAATCAAAAGGGCATTGTTTAATTCATAAAAGGTCACACCTTAGGGAGCATCAAACTTGATATTACCACCAAGAGAGGACAATTCAAGAATAGAAAATCCTATTCCAAGAAAGGTCACACTCTTAGAGGACATCAAGTCTAATATCACCACAAAGGAGACATGTCACATGGATTAAGAAGGCCACACTTTGGTTGAAAAGGTCACACTTCCTAGAAGATGTATACTATCATCACTAAGAAGGGATTTTTTCCCATGTAAACAATGAGTGGGGGACCATATGCCACCCTAACATGTTAGTGTACTCGTTATAGTAAATTTTTAAGGAGAAATGAAGGAATCCCAATAAGTAATACACCTAGGACAAGGCTAACTAACCCCTTGCCCCCCAAGTGTAAGGAGAAAAGGTGATCCAATATGAATGATGATATGTTCCTCCTTGCAAAATAAAATATGATTTCATAAAGCCAAGTTTATATGGTCATGTATGGTAGTGACTATGTTATGATACTAGAACTGCCACATGGGAAGGAGCAACAACTAATGCTATTGATTAAGTGAAAGTATTTTTGAAAATTTTAAAGCACAATAGCCAGGACCTCTCATTGTTTCTTGCGTATTAGGCTCTATAGGGACATAGATACATTGTTATCTCACTCCACATCCTTTTCCATTATAGCCACATTATTTCAAAATTTGATATCCTCTTCCATAAATGGATTCCATTTCTTTTGAAGAAGGTAGCTTTTCATGATCATGTTCATCATACATAGATGTGTAATTTTTGTTTTCTTCTTCTTTGCTAAAATTTGTAGTTAAATAATTTTGATGAATCAAACTGTACTGATATCATGAAATATTTCTCTTTTCCTGATTTTGGTTGTATAATATTTTATTCCCCATCGTTCATGTAGGTGTGAAATCCCAGTCATCATCCAAAAACTTTGTCACAAATGAAATACAATTAGGATTATGATCGATTTTTAAATTTTTGACTATCAAAGTTGGTGTCAATGTTGTCAAAGGGTTCATCATTCCATTCTCCATTTATAAAAAATTGTCAGATTTAAGATTAGTTGTTATCATATAAAGCTTATTTTTGTAAGTGTATTTCATTAGACGATACAACATTGAAGGAAATCCATTCATTTCATGAATCCATGGTCTGAAGATTATATGAAATGTTATAGGGAATGATATGGATAAGAGTTTGTAACATCACCTTACCAACCTAGATAGGTAATGTTATCACACCAAGTGGTTGTTTCCCAACATTTCCAAAACAATGAATAGATAAATCAACTGGTTGAATTTTAGTATTATCGTCCCCAATTCTATCAAAAAGGTTCACACTACAAACATTAAACACTAAACCATTGTCAACAAGGTTATTTCTAATTCCAACCTTGTTAATAACAACCAATATCATCAAATTATTTCTAGAGGAGGTAATTCACTTTGATGAAAGACAATGTTCAAATTAGGTTTATTCATGTTCTCAATCAAAGCTACCATTTCATTTGGTTGCACACTAGTAGGGACAACAAATTTCTACAAGGAATTTTGAAGCATTCCAAGGTAAGTAGGTGATGTTTCAATCAAATCCCAAAGGGAGATCTTAGCAAGAGTGTTTCAAAGTTGTTCTACAAGGTCATACTCCTTTCCATTATTTTGAGGTAGTTTCTTGTATTATATGTGTGAGCTATAGTGTGATAACTTTGTTGCTTTAACACGTGATTACTAGTAAGTTGTTCTACAAAGCTTAGGATATGGCCATGAAATTTAGGAGGCCCTATAATGAGAGGTGACTTAGGAGGTCCAATAATTAGAGGACTTTTCAGAGGTCCAAAAGGAGATTTATGAGGTTTGATAATAAAGGGGGATCTAATGTCCAATTGTGCATTCATAACCTCAACAAATTTGACTTCTTGTTGATGATCTTCTGTTGAGGGGGGATCTAAGGTGACCTTGCATGTTCAACTAAGCAATCCATCTTAGTATCTTTTGAAATAAAATTATCAATGACTTCATCCTCTTTCCCAATAATATCTTCCCAAGTAGGAAAGGTAGGGGGAGATAAATAAACAAGATTATCATGATGCTCAATGATTGGATTGTCTAACACCAAGATACCTTCATCACAAGTAGGAGAGGTATTGGGAGGAGAAAAATTATGATTATTGTGATTGTACATGATTGCAAACTCTTGGGCCAAGACACTCTCACAAGTAGGAGAGATGTTAGGAGATGAATGAAGAAGTTAGGCAAAGTGATATTAAGAAATGCATGAATGATTTCATCTTTTAGAGCCATAATATCTTCCCAAATGAGAGAAGTATTAGGATAGGTACAAACAAGATTCTCATGGAACTCAATGATTAGATCTTCTAATGCCAATGGACCTTCTTCACAAGTAAGAGAGTTATTGAGACAAGAACAATAATGATTGTCGTGATGTCCTTGATTGAATCCTCTTGCACCAAAGCACTCTCATAAATTGGAGAGACATTAAGAGTGTGACTACCATGTTGGTTAATGGTTGCATTTTGTTTTCCTAGATTATGCTCATAAGTAGATAGATTACAATCATACAAGTAATGTGATACTCTATGAAAACCATATGTTTGAAAAGGAAACATGTCTCTACTTTCCTAGGATTTTGAATTTTTGGAAAAATAAAAACTAATCTACTCAAATTATGCAATTCTTCAAAAAATGTAAATAATCATCTTGCATATCTGATGGTTTTCAATATTAAAATGCAACAATTTTTCCCAAATTATCAAGCAAAATGATGCCTTTCTTGCACATGCCATAACATTTTCTAGAATTTCAACTCAGATAGTAGCAAGCAAAAATATAATGATAATGTCAAGATAAATTATGTGCAGAAGTTTTTGAGACACATGTACAAGGATAGGGTCACCCAAGGGTGATTGACTCCTTGATCAGGGTTCAAAAAATTGAATATTGAAGTTTTATGTTGTTGTTAATTGTTTCTTTATCTAGCTACAAACAGGTTGAGTAGATGATAGTTTTCCAAATTTTTCTTAATTTAGGATAATACAATGCAAAATGCAAGTGCGAAACAATGATGTTTTTTTTTTTAGAAGATTTGAATACAATTTTTTGATCTATAATGCAATAATTGACTAATTGTAAGATGCTACAACATGAAAATTATGATTTTGATGTAATTTAAAATCAAACAATGTAATGTTTTCCACTTTATGAACTATATGAAAGATACCTAAAAAGATGCAATTATGAATTCCAATTTCAGGTTTTGCATGCACAAGCAGACTGAAAAAACAAAGATAAAAATGTGTGAAAAAGTCTATTAATACACTTATACAAGGAAATGGTTTCCCAATCATGATTGAGTCCTTGATTAGGGTTTTGAAAATTGAAAGATTGAATGTCTAAGTTACTATTTAAGGTTGCTATTTCTATTTGCATATGGACTTAACAATTACTATTTTTTCCATAATTTCTTCAATTTAGATCAATGTAATTCAAATGCAAGTATGAAATAATAAAGGACAACTTTGAATGCAATTTCCAAATCTTAATCATGCAACAATTGACTAAGTCTAATATGAAAAATTCTGAAATTGATAGTTTGATGCAAAATTGAAACAAACCAACACAATTTTTTAAAAGCTTTTTAGGCTTAAATGGAAGATGCAATGTAATAAGCACTTTTAAAATTTTAACTACTTAAAATATGTAAATTGGATCTAAAGATGACTGAAACAAACCCTAATACAAGTTATGATGCAAGATGAATGCAATTTTTTTAAATTTTTTATGCTTTTAGAATGTAAAAATGAAACCCTAAATGAGAAATGCAAAACAATGTAATGCAAATCTAGGCCTAGGGTTTAAAAATCTTCTGATTTAAGAAATTTTATAGTGTTAAGATGTTAGGTTCACCAAAATGAAATGTAGAAAAAGGGATCTTAGGTCCTAAACATAAAGAACCTAGGATGCAATGGTAGCCTTTATCCAAGTTTCATTAGGATGTAGATCAACAAGGTGATTAGATTGAATTATAACCCTAAAGGTGAGCCAATAAGACCTAGATCTACATCTAATTGGGGGTTGTAATGGATTATAAATTTAATTTGGAATGAGTAACCTAATGATCCTATATACCCTAATATGAAAAAGAAAAGATCCCAATAATTGATAAACATAGACAAACAAGTTTTGGTAGATCTAGAAGGTGTAGATGATTGTGTACCTACCTTAAAAAATTGGTTTGGTTGTGACTACAAGGACTAGGTCACCCAATGGTGACTAAGTCTTTGTAAGGGGTTCCTTCTCAATTTTTGGGGTCCTCTAGTGCTAGATCTAAGCCTCTTTTTCCCACTTATCACACTGCTAGAATGTCATAATTTAATTTTGTAGGTGATTTTATGTCTTGACAAGGTTGATGCCAATAAATACAACAATGCAAAATGGATCTTCAAACTCTCTTCAATCTTCTTTAAACTTGTAACCTACACATTCACAAAGAGAGAAAATGTTGGTCCATTTTAGGGGCTTTCCTCTATCAAACCCTATGTAAGTGTTTCCAATTCCACAATGGCAATGTTAATGATAAAACCTTAATGAAAAGGAAGGAAATGATGAATGAAAAAAATTATACAATTCACCACCCTTCAATGGCTTCCTTGAAGGGCTCAATTCATACATGTCTCTTCAAGGATCTTGGATCTTGCTTGATATATTTTTCTTGATAGATTTTACTTGAATGCTTGAATGCTTGGAGATCTACAACAATGTTATCCTTCACATAACATAAACATGAACACATATAATTTGACATGATTTTAGATCTTAAATTATTGTAATAATGAGCTCTAATATGCTACTCTTGATTTTCTCTTGACAATAGTATTTGCTCAATAGTGTGTCTCAGATTTTAAATTATCAAAAGACTAGGTATTTATAGGTGTTTATACAATTTCTTAAAAATTGAATTCCAAAGCCAACACTTCATATTTGAATTTTGGATGTTAAAATTCTGCTAACAATGTATTTGAATTTCGGTCCTAGCTTAGAAAGGGGACCTAGTCACCCATGGGTGAATGGGTTTTGGACCAAATTTTTAGGAAACTCAAAGTCAGGGACAATTTAATGATTGGATGAATTTGTTTAATGCTTGTACTCCTTCCAAAAATAGAAAAAAAATCTTTTGAATGCATAATTTGGAAAATTAGAAGCTTAATTAATTCCACTAAATTAGGGGCCAAAACATAATTTCAAACTGTAAGTGTATACAATTTTCTACTCTACACCCTCACTTCGCCTAACACTTTTGTTATAATTCTTTAGTGACCTTTCTTAGGGTGCCCTATCTTATAGGCCAAAGTGATGCAGTGATAGGGAGGTCAACCAATTACAATCACAATTTGATCCAACTCAAACAAACATTTTTCCCTTACGACTCCTTTTCATCAACTCTTCACTATTTCAACCTAGTTTCCTTGTAGGTCTCCAACTTGATGTCTTCAAAAATATCTTTTAGAGAAGGAAATATCTTCACAAGACCTTCACCTTTTCAGACCCCCATTAGGCTCTCAAAAAACATAACTCAAAATCTCAATAGGTCTCTCTGGACTAACTCCACTTAAACTGAGTTTCAATACTATAAAGGGCTCCAATTAGCCCACTTTTACAAAGGAAAACTCCTTCTAACTTGCTTCCAACCCAAAATTCCAGTTGAAAGTCCTCAAACTACCTCCAAATCCTCAGATTCTCTAACTTTTGGTTCAAAAACTGCTCACTAGAGTCCCATGCCAAGAAACCCTCATTTTTCAATAAATAAACAAGGGGTTTATTGAAAAAACCATCTCCACACCTCATAAAATCTTGAAACCACTTCAAACACTCTTTTTTAAGCCTAAAAGTTCTTAATAATCCATAATTTTATGCTGCCCCCAAACTTTATCCACTTTTACACTCAAAAACCTCACCTTTCCATTCAAAAACTCTCTTTTCCCAACTAGGGCTTCATGCCCAAACATACAATTGACCTCCCTTGTCCTTGTAGACCTTAAAAATCATCCAACTTCACATGATAAAACTATTTTCAACCTATTCCAACTTGTTCTCAAGAAATTTCTTCTTTTCACCACTTTTAGCCTTGCTTTTAAGGCCTAAAAACTATATGTTTCCATTGGGGTGGTGTGGGAATCTCCTCCAAATTCCCTTTCCAATACTAAAATATTGCTTCTAAATCTAATCCCATTATATTCAGTCCCATTCCAGTGAATTACAACAAGTACAATAGATGGAATGGCCTTTTTAATACATTCTAGCTCTCAAAACCCTTAAACAAGGTATGCAGACCCTCTTTCAGATATATGGCCACAAAAAGCTTTAAACTTGATGAGATCCCTTCAAGTTAGAACAAAATCAAAGATAGTTCAACCCTCCAATGGATTCTACACAAATCATTATTAAGACTTGACTGTACAGTCTATACATAGGCTGCAAACAATGAAAAATATAGAGAAAATACAGTAAAACAAGGATAATTGTTTGATTTCTCCTTCCCAGTTCTTCAAGAGAGCATTAAAATGAATTTACCTCATATTTAAACTTTTTTTTCTCCAAAACTAACTAATTCAACTTCCTCCAATGACCTTTTGAAGCCAATGACCATTAGCATTCTACAACCTTACATTTTTGCACTTTTCACTTTTTTGAAATGACAACATTTTTGTAACATTGCATTATTTGCATCATGACCCCACCTAGACTCAAAAACTAAAACAACATTACAAAATGGCCTAACATGGCCTTATTTGAAAATATGATGAACCTAACTAGACCAATACTCAAAAGATAGGAACATAGTGCTCTACACCATTCACCCGTCCATGAAATCTTTCCAAGTCCCTTAGAAGTATTCAACTCTTGACTTGCAATAAATATTTGATCTTCAACTCTTTGACACCCCTCCTTGTTCTTGCAATAGCTCCATCTTGATCTTCATCTTCACATTTTGCTTGAACTTGTCCATGCAAAGTAGTCCTCTTCTTTCATTATCATTTTGGATTTGCATCTTCATGCTCTAATTTGTCATTAACTACTTCATCCATCTGCTTCCACTTTTCTCTTCAAATTCATTCATTGCAAAATAGTCCACACTTTGTCTTTCCTCTTTCATCTTGACCCTTGGTTTGATTCCGATCAAAATAATTATCAAAACAAGGAAGTAACAAAGAACTTCCTTCACTCTTTTCCTCTTACCCTTTCCCTTCACAACCATCTTTAGGTTCTCCATTTTTGGAATCTTTGTCATGACAGCATATTATTACCCCTAAACCAATCTTGTCATCCAAGGGCAACTCTCTATCCTTACCACAACACTATCTCTCTTCTCCACTTCATTTGGAGACTTCACAAACACTCTCTCTTTAGCCTTCTCCTGGCCTATCACATCCTTGGTATCTTTCATCATTGAAACTGACCTCAAACACTTTTTAATAACCTCTTCACCACTTGGGGTGATTGGAACTTTCCTCTCAACTCTCTATATATGCTTAATTTTGGCCACACTTCCTTGCATCTTACCTTTCATCTCTTTTTCTTGACTACCCATAGTTTGTATTTGATACTCTGTCAGAAGGACCTCTGTCCTACCAGGTTTAAGAACCTTTATGCTAACAAACTCAAAATGTCCAAAATCTTCTTTGGACACCATTCTCTCAACTTTATTCCCTTCATTCTCAACCATCTCAAACTCTTTCACTTGAAAATTTCCTTCGCTCTTTGCATCTTTCACTCTCTTAACTTGTATCAAACTTTTTGCCTCTATCATCACTATATTTTTAGACTTTTATACCTTTGACTTAACAGTGCTTGACTATCCCTTGCCTTATTTTTTCTTCAAGGAACACAATATTTCACCTAACATGATTCTTTCATGCTTCACAAGCCCATCCTAGCTTTCCTTAGTCCATTTGCTCTCTTTTCCTTTGGGAACTCACTTGCACTCAACTTGTCTTTTCTTCTTATCTCAGCCATTAGGGTCTTTGTCCCTTCTTCCTCTATCTCACAAACCTTTGTATCAGATCTACACACCTCTTCTTTGACAACATTTGATTGTACTGCACCCTCTTTTGCTTTCATTTTCCATGATCCAATCCCCCTCTTTTCTTCATCATGCTTTGCTGAGTCATCTTGCATCTTCATAAATAATTCTTTCTTGATCTCTTCTATCTTAGATCTTATCACCAAATCATCATCCTCTTTATTCTTCAAAGTTGCCTCCTTGTCTATTCTTGTTGTCTCAACACTTTCTTTTTTGTTAGTGGTTGCACCTTCACTATTTTTTTCTTCTTCACACATTATGAACTCTTTTCTACCCTACATAATCACTCTTGCTTTCTTGATTTGTCCTTGATCCTTTTCCACCAATGGAATCAAAGTAAAAGAAATTCCATCCTTCTCAATCTTATAACTATTATGCCTTCCATCATACAAATCAAACCTTTCAAATTCCCATGGTCTCCCTAATATCAAATGGCATACACTCATAGGTACCACATCACATAATATTATATCTTTATAGCCACCTATAGTGAACTCAACCCAAGATTGCTCCTTGACCAAAAGAGAATTTTCACCATTCAACCAAGAAACATAATATGGTGTTTCATGAGGTATCCTCACTAAATGCAACTTATCAACCATTTCTTGTGATACCATGTTATCTAAGCTACAAGAATCTACCATTACAGTACATACCTTGTGATTACACTTGCAGGTGGTTTTGAATAGTGCTTTTCTTTGTAGCATCTCCTTCTGTTTAGTCAAGTATCTAACCAAGGCATTGATCTTGTCCTTTCTCCAATACAAATATTCCTTCCTTAGATCAATATTGTGCTTTGATACCAACTGATGTAGTGAAAGGGAGGTCAACCAATTACAAACACAATTTGATCCAACTCAAAAACATTTTTCCCTTACAACTCCTTTTCATCAACTCTTGACTAATTCAACCTAGTTTCCTTGCAGGTCTCCAACTTGATGTCTTCATAAATATATTTTAGAGAAGGTTGTCTCTTCACAATACCTTCACCTTTTCAGACCCCCATTAGGTTCTCACAAAACATAACTCAAAATCTCAATAGGTCTCTTTAGACCAACTCCACTTAAACCGAGTTTCAACATTGTAAAGGACTCCAATTAGCCCACTTTTACAAAGGAAAACTCCTTCTAACTTTCTTCCACCCCAAAATTCCACTTGAAAGTCCTCAAACTACCTCCAAATCCTCAAATTCTCCAACTTTTTGTTCAAAACTCGCTCACTAGGGTCCCATGCCAAGAAACCCTCATTTTTCACTAAATAAACAAGGGGTTTATTGAAAAACCCATCTCCACACCTCATAAAATCTTGAAACCACTTCAAAAAAGTATTTTCTAAGCCTTCACATGCTTAATAATCCATAATTTTATGTTGCACCCAAACTTTACCCACTTTTACACTCAAAAACCTCACCTTTCCATTTAAAAACCCTCTTTTCCCAACTTGGGCTTCATTCTGAAACATAAAATTGACCTCCCCTATCCTTGTATACCTTCAAACTCATCCAAATTCATATGCTCACACTATTTCCAACCTGTTCCAACTTTTTCTCAAGAAATTTCTTCTTTTCACCACTTCTAGCCTTGCTTTTAAA
>VDFB02053063.1:0-50624 GCA_007258455.2 Sequoia sempervirens
TTAAATTAGGAAAAATTGTGTCTAATGTCTCTAAGAGAGGATCAATCAAAGAATAAAAGATTCACAACTTAGGGGATGCATTGTGTCACATCAAACTACTAAGAGGAATGTAATATGTTGAATCATAGGTAGGAAATTGGTATAAGAAAAGAGTCCCTAATCCTATATTTTTCCCAATAGGGGGAACGTTCATTCAAGAAAACCTATGATCGCAAAGCGGATTGACTATCAATACAAAGGTGAGTCAATTCTCAACAAGGGAGACCTAGGAAGATTCCTTAGGCTTTTAGGGGTTTACCACCAAGAAAAAGCTTGGAAAAAAAAAACTTAGTATTCAACTCACAAAACCTAATAATGCAAGCCAAATAATGAGTAAAAATATTTGAAAATTTTAAGTAATAGAAAGTTAGGAAGTATGTACTTGGGAAGTCTAGAAATGTGATCAGGATTCTAGAAATGCAAAAATGTTGTCAAAATATGTAGAGCAGGACTAAGATGCCCTTATTGTTGTCTTAGTCCTACAACTATTTTTTGAGGTAGATGCAGGGTGATCCCACAATAATGGTTTACAATTTTTGGCCAAACTAGACACTGAAATTGTTATTTTTAACTAAATATTCACTTTCGGGAACCTATAGCGGCTAAACCATGAGGAATTTGAAGATTATGCAAACTAGAGTTTTGTGACATTTTCTTTGTAGATTCTAAATATTATTTTTTCAAAAATTTTGGAATCAGATTGCACTTCTTTTTCCATATCATTTGAAAACTAGTTTTTTTTTAGAAAACAACATTTTAAAAAAATGACGCTCACCGTATAATGCATAACGTTTTTTCCATAAAGGATAAAATTATAATTCTTTTTTGAATTTAGATTTGTAACTTTGATATCTAGTGCTTCCACTTGGTTAGATAGTTTTTATTGAATATTTTTATTTAATCAAGTTTGGAAGTTAGACCAATTTACAATTCAAACATAGCTTCGATTGTATATTGTAACATATTTTGTATGTATTGAAATTCAATTTTGGATCAAAGAGACTTCAATATCTTGTGCACTCATATTTTTTTATTTTTTTTGATAATCTATTATTTTTTCTACATCATAGAAACATGGAAGCTTGATTTTAGATGAAAACCTATGTTTAATAAAACTAAAAAATGAATACATAACAAAACCAAAACATATTAAAATTATGGTCGTTGGATAGTTCATTTTGAGGACTACCTGATTCTAGTTGGGTTTGTGAAGTCTCCTCCATTTTCATCCTCAACCCAAGCTTCAAAGTGTAAAAATCTAGACTTTCAAAGTGTTTGAGGGGGAGAATGAGGGAAAAGGGGGGTTCGCTCGAACCCCCTTCCCAAAAGGGGTTTTCATTTGTTTTTTTTTTCTATGTATGTATTAATTAGGTTCGCTCAAACCCTTTCTTGGTTCATTTAAACCAACTAGTTCGTTCGAACCCCCAAAATCAAAAAAAATTGTCATGGGGTCATTTTTTACAAGTTTTCCTTCCTCATTCAAATTGTTGGAAAAAAATCTAAAAGAATATCTGCAAAATATCTCTAGGAGGACTATGATTCCCTTACTATCTTCTTAGTCCTACTTTGAATTTCAACAATTTCAAAATGTGATCCCAAGGTCCAAGGTCTACACTTCCTTCTTCTCAAATCTCAGGTCCTAAATCTTCTAGATCTAGTCTGTAGATGACTTTCTATAAAGATGACAACTTTGCAATGAAACTTTGCACTTCAAATTATCTTCATCCTAAATCTGCAAACACAAACACACAAGAGAAGAAAAACTTGTTGATTGTTAGTGAATGGGGTTTTCCTTGGTCAAACCCCTTGTTGGTAATTAAACCTTGGAATGAAATGAAATAATGGAGGGATATGATGAATGAACAAAATTCTATGTTACAATTCACCAAACCCTTGTTATGAAATCTACAAACTTGTGTGAAGTGGCTAGCTTGAATGTAGATCTTGAATTGAAGCAGTTCTTGATAGATCTTGACTTGAATTGCTTACTTGAATCAAAACCCTACATCACAAATGTTAGCTCAAAAACACACATGATGCAAGAATATCTTTGATATGATGCTTGAATCTTGATGATGGCTCCAAATACTTGATGAAGTTCTCTTAAATTCTCTCTTGATCATAAAATTTCTATAATGCATAAATACTCAAGTTGCTAGGATGAAAATGAATGAAAGAACCTTTATTATACTTATCCATGCTTAATATCCTAAACTTACACCACACCAAGTTGACATATGAATTCATTAATTAAAAGAGGCTAAATCCCACCAAGATTTGAAATTGAATCCCAAAAATAACTAGAGGGGGACTAAGATGCCACTTAGGGTGCCATTAAAATTAGTGTCTTAATACCTTTGAAGGACAAAGATGCCCTAGGTGAAGTTTACTCCCATTCCAAAAATAAAGGAAACACAGCCAAAATTAGTAAATTATCATTTATCCTTTGATGTTTGTTAGGATTAGCCATAAAAAGATATAATTTATTAGGCTTGTGGATGCAAAATAAGACCAATTAAGACATAAATATGGATAAATAAAGAAAGGAAGGCCCAAACAACTATGAAAATGAAAGGGTATGCATTTTCCTACACTATATTTAGCTCCCACTTTAGTGAAAGGATGAACTTGTTTCAAACTCACACTAAAGTAGCCAACCACACAATCAAGAGGGGTTCAAATGTATGAATACTATTAAGATAGGATGACAATAACTAAGAAGGTGGCCAAACCCCCAAGATAAAGATCCTACGAAAAATCTACATAGGCACAAAGGAACACAATTGTGGATTATATATGAAGCCATAACCAGATTGCCGACATACACCATCAAAGATAGAAAAAGGAAAAAAGCATCGGATCAAGCTTCTACTAGCTGTCTAACACACTATGGACTTGTTCTAGGCTGTTTTCAAAAAAAGGTTTATGTTACCTAATTTTGGCTTCTAGCTGAAATTAGGTAACTTATTGTTTATGCTTTTGTGTTTTCATTTAAACATTAAAAGATACATCATGTTCTGCTAAGTTCATTAATGTGCATAAAGGAGATTGTCAAAAAAAATTGCATTTATTCAATTTTTGCAATTGCATACAAATAAGAGAGAGAACCAACATGTATTGTAAATGTAATCTTTATTGATAATCATGAGCGTATAATGTCCCTCACAAGCCAAGGGACTAGCTATTCTAATGCTTATAAATAAAATACTATACACCTATAGATAATAAAAAAGAAATTTCATATAAAATGAAAAGGGACCCTTCATTGCCTGGTGGAATGATGAATCTCGTTGGCTTGGTCCTGTATCATCTCGATCCTTCCCACTGCCCTGCTTCTGTTTGATGCCCTCCTTACTACTCCTAGGTTTCCTGCATCTGAAAAAATAGTGTTTTTAGAGTAATGAAAGGTCCATGATCAAAATTTATGTAAAACATCCATAAATGTGTAATTTGATGTCCATAAGCATTAAAATAGTAGCATACCATAAGTGTCCATAAAAACAAGAAATGAGTAATCAAACACACCTATGATATGTTTTTTTTATCTAACTGGTTTGTTCCTTGTGCAAATTTAGGACAAGTCTTGTTACTATTTTGATTCAACTAATTACAAAATGTGTAGTAAAATGTGTCTCCCATGAGGGTTGAGCCTAGCATGCTGCTCTCTTGTGTTTTAGGAAGAATAAGAAATTGAGAAACTTGATCAAATTGATAATCAAGTTCTATTCTTGATGTATTCAATCAATATGGAATCACACCAATTGATCGACTTTCATTATTAAATTTTAAAGATGCAACACATAATGTGACCTTTCAAGAAATCCATGCTTCATCTTTTCACAATCAATCAATCAATATGTTGCCATCATGTCAAAAGGAAGGTGTACTTTGCTAGATATGTCTTTTAGTCTTCTTAAGTGGATCCAAGATCCATTTTATTAAAAAAATTAAATTATTTTAGTGATGCATCAAGTTCAATTATAGATGTATCAAGTTCAATTATGCATCTATTAAAATAATGAAGGAGATATCAAGTCATTCCTGAAACCATCATGAGTCATATGGGGCACCAAGAAGGAACATAGATAATCATACATTGTTGCATGAAAGACACTGTCCAATTCATATAATCTTAATCCTATTGGATAGCCACACATCACTTAGGATGGTAAGCTTTCAGGGCACCACCGTAAGTGACACATGTCTTCCCAATAGGATTAAAGCAAAAGGAATGGCAGTGAGTATAACAATAACTTTTAAGAGTTTGCAAAGGGAAGTCTTAGGTGAATAAGGAGACAACAACAATGATCTCATGACAAGGACAACAACAATGAATATAGTCATGATCTCATGTATATGGACAACAACCATGAATGCATGCTATAGGACATCAAGGGAGACTTTTCTTAGATTAAGGAGAACCATCAAACATTGTCCAAGAAAAATCAATAAGCCATGAGAAAACAATGGGTATGTCATCACACTCAAGTGAAGTAGCCATTTACATCAAAATACAAGCATGATGGGGGTAGCAACAATCATATGCCTATGTAGGAATGATGTGACAGTGTTAAGAGCATGAAGGCATAGTGTCATGGAGGAATTACAACGGAAAAAGAAGTAGCAACATACTCATTTCATTCATGAAATTGGAAGAAGAAATTGATACAACTACAAAACCATGAGGAAACCCATAAAACTAAGGAGTAGTCTAGAGGGTAACCAATATCAGGATCATGATTATAAAAGATTTGAAAACAAAGGTAAATATCTTTGATAATTCTAATTAGAATACAAAATTCTCTGAATGTTAATTACAATGATAGTCAATGGTTGTAAAAACAATGTTTATATTCTATTCCATATAAAGAACTATGGTATAAAGCACAAGTGAGTTAGGGATAGTGAACAAGAACAACTAGGGACTTATTTTCATGTCTGGGGAACAACACCAAGTTGGAAATCATTGGTGATTTTTGTTGAAAATTTAATAATATCCTGGGAGAAAGAAGTCATAGAGCCTAAAAAGATAGTGAAATCATAATATGATGGGGGGCTATCCTAAGGCAAGGACATTCATCAACATAAAATTATGCAGAGTAAAGGGGCAGACCTCAAGGATGCTTCTTAACACTATTTAAGGTCTAAAAGGTTAATGTGAATAGTCAAGGTATCCATACCCCCTTTTGTGGTGACTATGGGAAACATGATCATCACAAAAGGTAATATGCAGTGCTATGTAAAGATACACCATGGGTGGGGACAAAGGTTTCAAGAGTTTGCAAAATGGGTAGAGTTTGGGTTCATTATCATAGAGAACCCAGTGATAGAGATTCATGAGGTGTGCAAGAAATAACAACATATGACAAGGACCTATAAGAAGCATGAATTTCATGAATATCTACAATGATTACTCATAGTAAGAAATACTGTCAACAATATAACAGTGACACTAGCAAGCAAAGTCAAGCCACCTTATAAAGTTAATAGTCACCATGAAACTCATAGGTTGCAGACCTGAATTTGAAGGTAGTCATAGCTAGCTATGAAATTAAGATGCTAAGAAGTGAACAATAATAGTGTGAATGCATTGCATGACACAATGTGTTTCAAGCAAGAGGCAGTTTAGGAACCCTCTTGAGTTAAGTGCTCAAGACAATTAACAGTCATATTCATATAATGAACAAAGAAGGTACTCATGAGTATGATTGTTTGGGGTCACTAAGATTATAACCCCCACTAAAGCTTTGTCAAAACTGACCTCTGAACTATTAAGCTAGAGTGGTGTAATCTTCTATTTTGAGATAGCTTGGGTAATGCTTCATTGTTTATGAATGGTGAGCTATCAAACCCTTGTTATCTTAGCATTATCAAGATAAAGGAAATCATAAAAAATGACTTTCAAAGGTGGAAAGTATAAAAGACAGTGATGTTTCAATATTATAGCATTGAACATGATATTCATGGGGAAGCATAGTCATTATCTCCAAGAAAAACATCAACTACAACTAGCAAGCCATGAATATATTAAGAGAAACAAGTAAACCTAAGAAATCCTTGAGTGAGTGCAATGAAATTACAACTCTAGAAAAACACAAACCATTTTTCTTCATGGGTTTTTGTTTCAAAATATAGTAAAAACCAGATTTTCTTCACAAAATCAAAACCCATTTTGTGTTGTTTTACTTTAAAATGCAAATATAGAGGTGAGGATGAGGATTTTTTCTCACACATGACAAAACCCATTCGGGTTTGTGTTGAAAGTGCAATTACAAAGATATTGAAAATGAATAGCATGAAATTTTTTGTTTTCAGAAATTATTCTACAGAAAGTGCCATAAAAACCCAACGTTATTTATTCATGGTCATAGCCAACAATCAGGTTTTCTTCACAAAAAAATCACAAGAACACACTTGGGGTTTTGGATGCCATTCAAATGCAAAGATTATAAAAGAGGTTTCTTCCATCATATCTATAGAAAATGTTATTTTTCTGAAGAATTGCAAGCTTCTATTCTCAGGAAACAAGTAACAATTGTAGAGTTTTCTTCAAGAAATGGAGCACAAGTTTTACAAACCCAAAAAAACATAGGGTAGAATAAATCTAAAACAAAAACCCAGTTATATACCCACGACTTTACAACATTGGCTAGAGCTCAAATGAGCTTTAAATTGCAAAAAATAATGGAGGAAAGTGGAGGTATATGTCAAAAGAGAGCTTAGTTGAGCTTGAAGTTTTGTTCTCATTAAAAATGCGAGCTTTTTTCCCAGTCAAAACCTCCATTAGAGCCTCAACAAACCTCATTAATGGTAGTTGAGGACAAAAAGAAATCTATAGAGAAATAGAGCAATAAAAATTATCAGAAAAAGCACTTACAACCACGACCTTTACTCATGAAATGGCTATCAAAAAATGGAGAAAAGCTAGGTTTTGATTCAAAAAAACTATTACCTCTTCTTTCCCAGTGGAAACCACAAGATTTCATCAAAAATCTACCAGAAAAAATCCATCTTCAAATGCCCTCAGGAACCTTGTGGCCACGCAATGCAACTCTCCAGAACCTTTGATGCAAAATGAAGGTGATTTTTTCTTTTTTCCATGTTTTGATTAGGGTTGGAAACCCTATGGTGGTCGGCCAAGGAATTTTTTCCTTGTTTTTTCAAAATTTGCAACACATTTTAATGTGTTATGTGGGATTTGAAGTGAAGTTCATGACTTAGGCTTTTTTTTCCCTCATATTCATTTGAGAAACCATGTGTCTTGACCTTTAAAACATGCTAATTCCTCCAAAAATTGAAACATGATATGCCTTCAAAAATTTGAAAACATTCCTTCCAAGGATGTTGGAGTTCCTTTGTGCTCACATAGGCATAATTATTGGCCTTTTTGTTTGTGTTTGAAAGAATAATTATAACCAAGTGATAGTCATGTCACTTTTGGTTTTGAATTGTAGAGTGAAGGTGAGTTAAATTTCATTAAATGCCTTGGAGGAGTTTTGATTTTTTACTTGAATGATTTTACAAGAATTTAAAATATATAATTTATTTTGCATCTTTTATCAATTGTAAGGCATTATTTAAGTGATTTGTAAATCACTCTTATTTAATGTCATTTATAATATAAATATTGATGTAATCCAAAGAGGTGGTGGGGCCTCTTTTTGCATTCTATTTGAACATGTAAAATCGTTTGATTTAGTGATGTATTATGAATCACTTAATCAAATTATTATTTTGAATGCAAATTAGAGTCTTGTGCATTTTCAAAAACACTAAAGGTGTGGATCAAATGGGTTGAACACATGTGTGGGAAACATCATGAGTGGCAGACATGAGAGATGTGTGATAAGTTGTATTTGACTGATTTTGGAGGAAAAAGGGGTTGTTTGGAGGCATTTTTGTCACATTTTTAGTGTGACTTTAGTCTTGGGTTGACTTTTCTTCATGTGGAGGGTAGTTTGGAATGCTTCTAGAAGGTTCTTTTTGGCCCTTTCTATTGCAGCCGACCAAAACCTTCTAGATGGACATGTGTGAGGGAGTTGTGTGAATTTCACTTAAGTAACTTCAATCTTTGTTATTAAAGTTAGCTCTTTCTTTCTAGCAGAGTGATAGCTTGAATTTGGAATTATCTTTTTTAGTAGAAGCAGTATTGTAACTCAGATAGACTTGTATACCAATTGAGTACTTTGAATCAATGAAATTGAATATTTACCTTCTCATTTCATGTTTTATTGTGTGTTGTTAGTGATTGATCAAATTATTTATGAAATTTATCTCTTTCCTTATAGTCTTGGCTCATTTTTAGGCACCTGTTTAGTAGAAAAATGTATTGTTGTAGGTTATAAGTTGTGTTAGTAGATGAAAAGGTTGTTAATTGTGAAGTTTTCCTTCTAAGAGTCCTGCATAAAAACCTCCTTATAAATTACTTATGCAAAAATGCATGCAAAATGAGCTATGTGAAAAAGGTTTTGTGTCATTGTTTTGAATGTGAATAGGTTGTTTTGCAGGTCTTAGTTAGTTTTGGTGTATCACCCTTTGAAGTTTTTTAGTTAAATTCATTTTCATGCATCTTTTTACCCCTTTTCCTCAAGAAATATTTAGTTTAGGTGACATCAAAAGGGGAGCCAACCCATAGTATGGAGGTCTACTTTCATAATAGGATACCCACAACCTGAAAGTAGTCCCATGTTAGTCCAAATTTATTGAGTTCTTTCACATCTTGGCAAGGGGTACAAATTTGGCCAACTAACAATTTACAAGTGGAACACATTCTCCACTATGCAAACAAAATGCATGATCACAAGGGCTAGTGAAGCTAGTTGTCCACTAGGTGAACCCCAAGAGATCCATATCACAGTCGTACCCCCATGACTATAATAAGGACAAAAATAAATGCATTCTCACAAGGGCTAGTGAAGCTAGTTGTCCACTAGGTAAGCCTAAAGGAACGATATCAAAGCCATGCCTGCATGACTTTAATAAGGTAAAAAAAGAAAATGCACACTCACAAGGCCTAGTGAAGCTAGTTGTCCACTAGTTGAGCCCCAAGGAACCACATAAAGGCCATAGCTCCATGACTTTAATAAGGTACAAAAATAAAATGCAACAAGAAAAATGGATGCTCGAAGGGATCTTGGTTAGTTCATGTGAGATCTTAATCTTATGATACATTGTTACTAACGTCTCCAAGAGAGGACCAATCAAAGGATAAAAGATTTGCAACTTAGGGAATGCAGTGCATTGCATCACCACTAAGAGGAATGTAATATGCTAAGATAGACCAAGCTCTTGAAGGACATTACTCACAACGTCACCACAAAGATAAAAACACATTGTGTGAAGTAAGAAAAACCACATCAAGGAACATGGAGAAATTTCAATGCCAAAATAATGCCAATGTATGCCCCCACTTTAAATAAATTGCTAAACACCATGTTGTGAGAAATTACTTTTAAGTATCCAAACATGAAAGAGGAAAAGAGGGGGTTTCCCCCCAAAAACACTGGGATCTACATATTCAGGGTTAGTATTTGTCTTTGTTGTAATGATATTAGAGAGTTAGGAACTGTCATCATTCCCCATATACACATAGAACTGGAAGAATGACACAAAGATAGTGAAAAAAAAGAAAAACCTTTTGGTTAAACATGGAAGAAACATGCATGTCTTAACACCTTGTGTCATCCCCAAAAGGAAAACACAAGACAAAAATGAAAGGAAAAGATAAAGATGATGAAAAATCTTTTGGATCAACATGGAAGAGACATATGGTGTCTTGACACCTTGCATCATCACTAAAAAGAAAACACAAGACAAAAATGAAAATAAAAAGATGAGGAAAAATATTTTGGTTCAACATTGAAGAGACATAGGGTTTCTCAACACCTTGCATCATCCCTAAAAGGAAAACACAAGACAAAAATGAAAATAAAAGGTAAAGACCAATGAAAAGGAAAAAATCTTATGACATATAGAATAATGTAGGTACTATAACATAGAATTTTGTCTCCACTAGGGTTTAGGACCTAGGGAAAAAAGCTTTTATACTTTACAGTCAAGGATGACTCTAGAGATCTCACCCCAAGAATAGAGGAAAGAGATCTAACAATAGAGTATCCTAGGGTAAAAATTCAAATTAAAAGAGGGGTTCACCACCAAGTTTAAACTTTGAAAAGATAATGACATGCAAGATGAAATGTAAAACCTAGTTTGATGCAATGCTTAACTAAATGAGTTGGAAATGCAAACAAAGAAGAACAAAAAACTATAAAATAGAAAATTTGCACCTAGAAACTTGTTGGAGATGGAATGGACCTTTGAAATCTTGAAAAACTTGATTTTTTGGCCTTGTGGGACTTATTCACCATTTTGGGCGAATCGGTCCCCAGATCTGGGTCTCTGCATAGGATCAAGTTTTAGCCAGACAAGTATCCAAATCTGCAAAGATCTATGAAAAACTCATACAATGGGACTCATTTGCCACAACTGGGGGATGAGTCCCATTTTGTTGCAAAGTGTCCCAAGAGTAGAATCTTGAATTGAAACTTTACAGACCTTTGATGGTGAACAAAACAAGCACTTTCCTAGTAATTTCATGAAAATTGAATGGATATTTTTCCCTATATTTGAGTTTCCATGAGTCTTAACAACTTTTCATGACAACTTTGACAACATTTGCAACTTTGTCATTTTGGTGCTTTTGAAGGCTTCAAATCCACTTTTCTTGAATCTACAAACCTGCAATCAAAAATTAAAGAGGGGAAAACTTATTGATTGTTAGGGAATAGCGTTTTTCCTTGGTCAAACCCCTTTTAGGTAATTAAACCAAATGATGAAATAAGATAATGAAGCATGGACCATGAAATAATGCAATTATAAACTTGCCATGATGGATCTTGAATTGTTGTAACAATTGATGAAGAATTTTTCCTTGAAAGCTCTTGAATGTTATTGAGGAAACTTGAATGCTCTTGTGAACTCAACTTTCCATTAAGAATTTTCTCACAAAAGTCTTAAATGAAAATGAGTGAAAGAACCTTGTATTTATACTTAATTATGAAAGAATTCCCAAAATTATGACACTACAAACTAACATCAGACCTAGGAGAATAAAATCCCACCAATACTTTTTTTCAATTTGAATTTTGGTCACACAAGACTTACTCACCCAACATGGTGAATTTGTCCCATCACACATAATGTATAGGACCAAAAAACAAGTGTCTAGAAATGTGTGAAACCTGCATTGGGACCAAAAGGACCTAGGTGGGACTCATTCACCCAAGGTTGCGAATGAGTCCTAGACACTAAATCTAGGCCACACAAGCTAGGAACAACTTAGGGGTTATCCTCAGAAAGATGCAATAAATGAGATTTGTGGGTGAAAAATAGGTCCAATTAAAGCATAAGAAAGCCCAATTATGAATGGCAAGCCTAGAGGAATGTGAAAGTGTGTTACAACACTTTACAACACTCCAAATAAGGCAAGATTAAGATTAATTATGATTAATATCATGTTTATTATGCTTAGTTAATTGATAAAACCCTAAAAATGTGTGAAATTGTGTTATAACACTTCACAACACTTTTAAAATGCACCATTAAATTCCATTAGTTCACAAGGACCCAAGACCTAATGTGAATGTGATATCCACATTAAAACACTAAATCAAGGCAACATTAAGCCAAAATGCACAAGGAGGACCCAAACGAGTGCGGAAAGGGAAAAAGAACTCTTTTGTCGACACTACAAGTATAAATAGATGAATGAAAATAGAGAGGAAGTATCAAACAATACTAGGGATCACATTACACACATGCAATAAAGCAAAAGGAAAGAAATTTTTTTAGTAAAGCACATGTGAGTCAACCATCCAGCAGGTCATTCGTGTTTCAATCTTGTTCAAAATATGTAGAATGTAGATCACTAGCGAGAGGGCTCATTTCAAGTGTTGTACTAGGAGAACCACCTGGTTCAACATGTGTTGAATCACTCGATTTAGGAGGATCATCACTGTTGTTATCGTCTAAGCCCTCATAGAAGAGGAAAATAACAAATTCAACTCTTTATGCACTTCCTCATCAATTCTAGTAGTTTCTTCATCATCATCCAAGTTAACCACAATAGGAGGACAAATGATAATATCCATAGAAGGTGTTGGTCCTTGTTGTGTTGGAGACATAGGATTTGTTGGTTCTGGTAATGGAGGAGGCAAATCATTTATTGCTTCTGTCAAATTCATATTTTGATTTTCTATGTAGTTCTCTTTTTTCATCCTTCGAGCAATAGCATGACGTATATGCCTATGCTCTCTAGCATTTCTTTTTCTTTTATTGCAATTTTCAAGTTGTGTTTGTGTAGGAGTGGGTTTTTCAACCATAGGTTCCTTTTCTTCTTGTGAGGGAAGAATAGAAGAAACCATGGAAGGTTTTTCAACAACTTTCTCTTTGGCTTTATAGATTTTCTTAGGAGGTGGAGTATAACTTGTTTGGTTTTCTCTTGGCCTTTTGTAGGAAATAAGCAAGGGATTTTTATGGTTGAGTCTTTGTTAGTCAAAAGGGATTTAAGCTCAATATTATTTTCTTCAAGAGGTGGAGATTCAATCATAGGTGGAGGAAAATTTTCAAGGGATAACTTGGCTATGTATTTTTCTTTGAACTTTTGGTCGGATAGAAAAGGAAGTCCTCATAGGGTCTTATAGGTTCCATGGGCTGAATCCAAAATAGTCTAAGGAATAAATTCCATGGGAAGATGGAGGTCTAAAGCAACCATGGTTCACAATGAATATTTCATTGCTGACTGGAAGCTATAAGCACTTATGAACAATAGATGGGAACACATTCATGGAGTGAAGCAATTTGTACCCTAACTTCACATGAAATTGATCTGAATTAGAGATGATAGAGAATGATACATTTAATTTCTTTCGTCCTACTTGTAAAGGGACAGTGATCAAGCCCATCGTAGCATGAGAAAAACCATCATGCATTTTAATCCATTATTTTAGTTTATCATATCTATCTTGAGTGAGTTCATGCACATATAAGAGTTCCTTTGTAATCAAATTCTCTCCATAGGTGGTTTAGACACCAAAATTTGGTCTAAGCCTGCAACTTCAATATTCTTCATAATTCGTATTCTTCATGGTCATGATTAAATAATGTCAATTATTTAATTATTCTCTATAGTCTTCTATTAATTCTTCTCTTAATTAAATAATCTTAATTATTTAATTAATTCACACTTTTCTTTATTCTATTTGATTAATTAAATAAATGCTTTTTATTTAATTATGTTACTAATTAACCTTATCCTTCTTGTCAAATTAAATAAATTTGTATTTAATTTACTCTTTATCATACTTCAACTATAATTAAATAAATTCTTTATTTATTTAATTATTCATTTAAATCCCTTCATCACTTAATTAAATAAATCTTATTTACTTAATTATTCTTCAAATATAAAATCTTGAATTAAATGAATTATTTAATTCATGAATTCTATTTTAACGCATTCCTCTATATTTAGATAATTGTGTGAGTTATCTAAGTATTCACTTTTACTTGACTCAAAGATCTATTCAAATCACTCAGTTAACTCTTGATTTAATGTCTGAGTGGCATTCTCGCGTAATCTCTTCATCAAATCATTCAATCATCCAGTTCTAACTCATTTTCATATACATGCGGATTAATTAAATATTCCTATTTAATTAATTGAACCTTGTGCATGCATTCGAACAAGAGTTGCTTTAATCCATCTTCATCTTTGTCATGCAAAGATAATTCTTCTATTTTCAAATACCAAACTAGAAGATTAAATCA
Source organism: Sequoia sempervirens (assembly GCA_007258455.2). NCBI lineage: Eukaryota > Viridiplantae > Streptophyta > Pinopsida > Cupressales > Cupressaceae > Sequoia > Sequoia sempervirens. Next base: position 13,867 of record VDFB02053063.1, read on the forward strand.
TTTATTTAATCTTTAATTCTATAATTTCTAATTTATATCACTCATGTCATTACTAACTGTTATTAGAATGCATGACTAATCATTCAATCTCAACCGTCTGTTGATCTTTCAATCCTGGCATGTCGTTCGAATAATCAATTTTCTATAAATTGATCTGTCATTCATCATTCCAATCTCTCTCGAAATCTTATGAATTTTTGGAGCACCTATCCTGAATCTTCGATGTTTTGCTAAATAATTATCATAGGCTATACTTGCACGAACCTTTGAAAATATGAGGGAAATTATACTACTACAAGTGAAACGAAGAAGGACAACGGAGATGAATCATGGAAATGCATACAAATTTGGTGAGGTTGTTCAAGTTTTATTTACGTTTTTGACTTTCCTTTGTTCTTTGTTGCTTAGCATTAGATTGCATTTAGATTTGCATTGCATGCTTACTTTTAATCTTTTCTTTTTGCATTTTCTAGACATTACATTTGGTGAACCTAATGTGAAGACACCATCTTCACATATCCATAGACTTTTATTTTTGTTTTGCATGTTTTGTATGGAACGACGCATCAGACTGATGAAACGAGGCAATTGACATCCGAAGATGCATCAGATTGACGAAACGCCGCAATTGAAATTTGAAGATGCATCAGTTTGATGAAGCGACGCAATTGACTTTCTGAACTACATTTGACACCATAAAATGCCGCATCTGAAAAATTCTGATGCATTTGCAAATTCCTGAACAGCAACTAACTGGTAAAATACCGAGAACGCAATTGCATAGAACATCGACGTATTTGACTGGTAAAACAACAACACAATTGACTGGTATGTTCCTTTTGTTTCTATTTTCGAAAATCTAAAATTTTCAATTGATTTGTGTGTTACTAATATTGGATTTTCAGCGTGTGGGATTTTTGTTATAGGAGTTAACGAGTTTTTGCAGGACGATTGACAAAGACAATACTGAAAACTACTAATGAATCTTTCTACAAAACGCATCTCGAAGACCCTAGTTAAATTTTATTTTGAAACAGATTGTTTGGTAGTGTAGTAAATCTTTTATTTGGTTTAAAATTAACAAGTTTCTACTATGTTTGGTGTGAAAGTACAACTATATAATTACCCTCATGACTCGGTACATCAAAGTATCCTCTCCCCTTGCGCATACGTGCGATCCTAGGTGTAAGAGAAACTGTTACCAACTCTAGAACTTGGTTGTGTTCTAGTGGGAAAAAATACTCACCCCAGGATGACTCAGACTAGTAGCACCCTAAACCCGCGGGACTTCCAGCCGGTATATAAAAGTGGATTATTGGGGAAAGCCCAAGAATCACGTGTATGGTTCTGACGAGATGGATCCGAAGGGGGAATATCACCGCATGGATCATGCCCTACTAACAGAATGCCCGTACTAAACACGTTTTGTTTTAGAGACCAACCATTTGCCGGTCGTTGCTTGGTATAGTGCAGGGTACAGTATCATGCCCGAAGACACTCACTATTGATCCCATTGAGTAGAGATAGCAGTTCTTGGGAGGTCATTGCCCAAATAATTCAAAGTTGGTCTGCTCAAATGATGGTAATGAGTCATGGAGGGGAGCTAATGCCACCAAACTTCTAAGCTATCTGCTCTCGAGAAGGAAAGGTTTTATTCACTAATCAGGGGTATTTCGGTGGGCTATACCAAGTATACAAACCCTTGGCCTATTGGCCTATTAGGATGTGCTTGTCTGTTGTCAAATTGAACGTTCTTTGAGTCCAAAATCAAATTGAAAATACTTTGTCTTATGATTGTCCTTGTTTTCCAAAATTTGATTACAGAAAACAATGTCAGTTTTGTATCTCAAATCACTGAAAATACATAGAGAGTCACAACTGTTCACCAGAAAGTCACAATTGATTTTTAGAGTCGCATCTGTTTTGCATAGAGTTGCATCTTCCAGATTAGCTTGCATTTTCTTTGTGAAAAACCACATATGTTATATTCTGAGTCGCAATTGTCATTTCGAGTCGTATCTATGGGAAACTTAACCGCATTTTTCTAACACATATATTGAACATTTACCAGAAACACACAATTGATCATCCGAAAATCAAAACTATGAAACATAACTGCATTTGATAAATTATGTGATGCATTTTCCAGATTATTAGAAACCCAGAATTCACGGTCATTGTCTAGTCAACACTATCATACCATTCTTTGATCTATCTTACTTGTTCTTAGATAGAAACCTGAAATGATTTGCTCAATTTTTTCATCTTTTAGGTATCATTTAGTCATTACTATAGTCATTCTAATTTTTATTTTTACGTTTATCTTTGAGTACATTTTACCTTTAGATTTAAACTTCTAGGAAGGTCACTTTTACAAACTTTAGGATAGGTCCACCATCTATACTCTAGAAAAATTATAGCGTCAACGAAATCTATCATTGAACCTAGTCCTATCATTTAATCCTTTGTTCTACAAAGATTCCTCCTAGCTCATCAATCTAGTTAGGAAACTCAACTTGTCTTAGATCCGCATCCTACATTGGTTCCTTGACTTAACAAAAATTGACGCCTTGGTTAGACTTTAGGTAGTTGGTCCCCCCATCTCGGGTTTACATATTTGATTACCTTAGAATTTTTGCTTAGAATTTGCATCTTTAGATATTGTCATCCTAGACTAGCATCATATTAGACATATTTTACTTGCACAAAAAATACCAAAAAAATAGTTGCATACATTCATCCCTTATAAAAAAAAAATCCAAAAACATAGCTTAGGTTGCATACCTTAGACTTAAGTCACTCTTTGCATTGTCATACCTTATCCGTCATATCACATACCTTAGTCATACTCCATCTTTCCTCATAACCTCACCACCATGTCTGTAATTTACCTTGATATGCTTGCTAGTCAAGTTGAACACTAGTTACTCCATAATGGTCAATTCCAACAAGCCATAGACTTCAAAAGATGATTTATCCAGTCCAAATGTCAATCAACATCAACCCATGGTCAACTACCCACATACCCTTCCTACCAACAATCCATAAGTCCTAGTCCTCCATCCATCTACCCTCATTATCAAGAGTCCCTTAGCATAATCCATGCCATGAATCCACAACAAACGTCCACTTATCACCCTTATCCTAACCTTGACAAGGGAAACCAACCTTCCACTAATCCCTTCCAAGCCTCCATGTCCTACCCTAGTCCTTCATCCACTAATTCCTTCCAAGCCTCCATGTCCTATCCTAGTCCTTCATCCACTAATCCCTTCCAAGCTACTCCATCTCAATATACATTTAGTCATGAAAATACATCTATTCATGGTCTTCGAAGTCACATCCCTTCTACTAAATTTGAGGATACATGCCAAATGGAAATTCCAAAGCATGACTTCATGGCTTCAGCTTCATGTGAAGATCAAAGTAGTCTATCCCATGACCCTATCTTTAAGTCCATCCAAGAAGTCCTTCTAGATAATCATGGCATCCAAAATACACCTATCCTTGATCAAGATTCCATTCCCAACCATAGCATTCAGGACAAACCCATCTTTGATCAAGACACTATTATTGAGCAAGAAGTTCAAAATGATCCACTCCTTGACCTTTATTCCATTCATGATCAAACATTTGAAGATGACCATATCCAAGCAAAAAAAACATCCATTTCCCAAAATGAGACACTTGCCTCCTTTGGACACATAGATGGTATTCCTCTAGAATGAGAGTCTCCTACTCTAGACATATTTGCAAATGATCAAGCTATAGTTGAGCTCATTGGAATCTATGACAATGACCATAAAGACGGTTTCAACATTGACTTGGAAGCACCAGTAGAATCATGTGAGTTTGATATGTCACAAAATAACAACAACGATATCCAACATGTCAATGAAGATATGACATCCTATCAACTAGGATCATCCACTTTTATCAAATCAAGCTTTCTTGAAGAGGAGGAGATTCCAAGTAACAATTTCCACATGAATAGTGATGGGTTAGCATCTTGCTTTCAAAAAAAAAAAACCCCATCGCAAACAGAATTTGTCAGAGCATGCAATATCAAGGAAAAGGAATAGGCATACAGGAGCAAGGAATTCTAGAACCAATACAGTTTCAAGAAAATCCTAGACATCAAGGTCTTGGTTATCCTTCAGTCAGTAAATCTAATGACATTAATGGTATATTCTCGATATTGGGGGAAAATTTATCTGATACAAACATCAAAATGGAGGCCATGTGTAGTTCTTACCATAAGGTTGTTGCCAACACTCCTTTCATCCATACCATAAATTGCCATTCCAACATGAATAAACCTTCCATTTGGAATTGACAAAAACAAAATTCTTACAAATTCAAAGTTCAAAATCAAATATCAAAGGCCATTGAATCAATCAAAAATCCAAGTGGACAAATAAAGTTAAAATGGATCCCAAAGAAAAATGGATCAAGCAAAGAAAATAGTTCAAAAGTAAAAGTCAATCAAAATGTGGAGCCACAAGAAAAGAGGACTCCCACATATAATAAATTTCTTCCTCCTTCAAAATGGTCATCATACAAGGCATATAAAAGTCATGGTTCCAAACATTATCCCAATTTGAAACCTAGTCTCCATCATGCATCACCCCAAGTTTGGCAAATAAAAATTCCTACATCTAAATTTCCAAATGCATCTACCATCATCTGTCATAATCCTACATCTTGCCTAAAGTCCAAAAATCCTACGTCACAAATCTGTCACATCTTGGAAGCAACTCTTTATTGTAAGGACTCCCATGTCACTCTATCACGATGTGCATATTTTGATAAGGCCAACTCTAGTGTCAACAAGGATCATAATGACATCAATCAATTGTATGCAAGTGCTATGATCCTGAAGAGGCAACTACTTCATCAAGGTTATTATTGGCATATCATGACACCATTCTCTACATCAGCACCATCAATGGATTTGGCACAATCAGTGATCATCTAAAGCATCAAGGCCATCCAGAAAAAGAAAAAAAAAAGTCAAGAGAAAATTTTTGTCCAATAGTGAAAACCATTCTTATGGTGCTTTGGATAACTATCATGATGAAAACCTAGAAAATAGGTGTCATGTGTAAGAAATTATCTATGTGGACTATTACACTTGGGGGAAAGTTGTCTCATCTCCCATACCCTTCGTATGACATTTCCATCTATCCATCTTAACCCTACCACTCATGTCCATTTTCCCACCTACTTTGATCTTGATAAGGACTGGGGTACAAACATAAATCATGCTTTGGAAAAACTCTTGACATGCCTATCCTTTGGTCATACACTATCCATGAAATATCATGTCATAGCCTTCATAGCATTTTTCCAAATGAGTTATCCCTATTCATAATCCTATCGCATGCCTTGGTTTTTCCCTTATCAATGGTCTAAGGATCTTCCATCATACAATCTAATCCTAAAAATGCATTCCAAATGCAACAAGCCCAATCCATACAATCGTGCTATGTATCCTAGTGCATCATTCAAGACATTCCTTGGCTTTGTTTCTAGCCTTACTACAAACTTTGATCCTTTAGTCACATTATCATCATTCTCATGTTGTTTCGGGATATGTCCTTCCCACGTCAAACAACATCGTCACCATCCTCATCACCTATCAATTGGTTTTTAGCTTGACTAGGGGCAAGATCATGGTTGTCCTTGGATTCTTGCGCATGCTTGCTTATAGGCATCATATCCCTATTCATAGTCTTTATCCCTGTACAGTCCTTATCCCTGTACATAGTCCTTATCCCTTTACATACTATCTATCCATGTACATTGTCCACATCCCTGTACATACTACCTATCCCTATACATAGTCCACTTCCTTGTACATAGTCCACTACCCTATACATAGTCCTTATCTGGGCTGTACATACTGCCTATCCCTATACATAGTCCACTTCCCTATACATAGTCCACTACCCTGTACATAGTCCTTATCCCTGTAGATACTACCTATCCTTGTACATATCCCTTATCTTTCATATCCATCTCTTGTATATACCATTCAAAATAAGTGGTAGTCTTTCCCATACCCTGGAACGATTGACATCTAGTACATTTCATATCCCCCATTTAATACTATTAATAATCAATTGGTCTTATACTCGACTGGGGTCAAACAATTCATGTGTGTCATATTGATTCTTCCATTGGCTATGTTGAAGACGTAAAAACATAGAAAAATCCACAAACATCACAAAATGACCTGAGAAAACACAAAAACATTATAAAACTTCAAAAAGACAAAAAAAACAAAACATTTCAAAAATCCAAAAATAGAGTCAAAGTCAGTCACACTTGTCAATCTTTGTCGTTTGTCGAACTACATTGCCTTTGTGACTGGACATAGGCAAGGCCATCTGCCGATGTGCCCCCGAGGCTTTAGGTCAGTCTGTTTAGGTTTGTCTGTATAAAATCATGCTTCAATTCATATGTGTATATGACAAGGTCATTGGTCATGTCGAACTACAAGGTCTCTACGTGTATAATGTAGGCAAGGCCATCAATTGATGAGCCCCTGAGGCCGCACTAGGTCAGTCCATTAGGGTTCATCACATTCACTTTCACACATGTCTTCTATCTGTAGTCAATCTTGTCAGTCAAATTCAAGCTGAACTATGTGGTCTCTGCGTGTATAACATAGGCAAGGCCATCAATTGATGAGCCCCCGAGGCCGCACTATGTTAGTCCTTTAGGGTTTGTCATCACACATAGTCAATTGTCCACACATTGTATCATGTCATGCATCAATCTGGTGAACAAGTCAGCAATGTCTCTAAGTCAAATCAAACAACTTTCCAAACGAAACAATAAAAAAAAAATCAACTAATGTCTACTACAGGATGTGTCCTTCCTGCAGACGGACAATGTCAAAACAATTAACCTTTGTCACATTCAGGATGAGTCCTTCCTGAATATTGATATCAACAAAACAATTTATGTCTTATACAGGATGAGTCCTTCCTGCATATCGACATTTTCAAACAATCAAACATATCCTTACACAGGTTATCACATCAATGACATCTAACTCCATGTCTTATACAATACATGTCTTTCTGAAACCAGGCTTTGTCATGCCTTATACATAGTCATAACATCGAAACCAGACTCAAAGTCTTATATGGTATGTGTATCTCCTAAAATCGGGCTCTATCAATCAATCCTTCTATCAATCAAACCAAATCAAACAAACAAGATCAAATTTTGGCAAATATTTTACTAGATTTTTGACTTTCTAGCTTATTTATCCTATCTTTTCATTTGACTTTATGATGGGAATTATGTTACTAGCTTTCTCAAGGATGTCCCGTGAAGGATTTAGAGAAGAAACGATGTATCATAATTCTATTTTCTTTGACTATTGTCTGTCAACTCTCTTTTAAATTTGATTTTGTGTCATGTTACTAGTTTCCTCAAGGATGTCCCATGAAGGATTTAGAGGAGTGATGACGTCTCATGACCCGTCTTTTACTTTGTTTGTTGTTTGTGGTTTGTCTTGACAAAAAGACTGGGCAAAATTGTGCCCTTAGTATGAGTTAACAACAATCCTTGTCTGCAACAGTCTATTGTTATCAAGTGGATGACCTTGCACACCTTGATCTATGTCATATCGTAGTGTTTTTCTCCATTTGTATTAGTTCCTCCCAATGATTATAAAGTGCAACAACTTTTGTGATACAGCAAAACATCAAAGATTGCTAGTACTAACATCCATGTCTTTGATTATTCATCTTTCTTTTCACACTAACTTTTCTTCTTTTCTACATCTTCACCACCCTTATCTAGTTTCCTCTATCCTTTTTTTCTTTCATCTTCTAGTTCTCTCATCAATTTTGAGAGCACACTCATGTTCTTTGAACCTGCCTGTCCTCCTGAGGGGGCATACCTTCACGTGTTTTACTCTGGGGCATTACTGAGGCATATTTCTTATCGATTTTCTTTCACACAACGCCGAAATGACATTGTATGAAAGAGGGGCAAATGTAGACACCGAAATTTGGTCTAAGCCTGTGACTTTAATATTCTTCATAATTCGTATTCTTCATGGTCATGATTAAATAATTTCAATTATTTAATTATTCTCTATAGTCTTCTATTAATTAAATAATCTTAATTATTTAATTAATTCACACTTTTATTTATTCTATCTGATTAATTAAATAAATTCTTATTTAATTTACTCATTATCATACTTCAACTATAATTAAATAAATTCTTTATTTATTTAATTATTCATTTAAATCCCTTCATCACTTAATTAAATAAATCTTATTTACTTAATTATTCTTCAAATATAAAATCTTGAATTAAATGAATTATTTAATTTATGAATTCTATTTTAACGCATTCCTCTATATTTAGATAATTGTGTGAGTTATCTAAGTATTCACTTTTACTTGACTCAAAGATCTATTCAAATCACTCAGTTAACTCTTGATTTAATGTCTGAGTGGCATTCTCGTGTAATCTCTTCATCAAATCATTCAATCATCCAGTTCTAACTCATTTTCATGTACATGCGGACTAATTAAATATTCCTATTTAATTAATTAAACCTTGTGCATGCATTCGAATAAGAGTTGCTTTAATCCATCTTCATCTTTGTCATGCAAAGATAATTCTTCTATTTTCAAATACCAAACTGGAAGATTAAATCATTTATCTAATCTTTAATTCTATTTCTAATTTATATCACTCATGTCATTACTAACTGTTATTATAATGCATGAGTAATCAGTCAATCTCAATAGTCCATTGATCTTTCAATCTTGGCCTGTTGTTCAAATAATCAATTTTCTATAAATTGATTTGTCATTCAACATTCCAATCTCTCTCAAAATCTTATGACTTTTTGGAGCATCTATCCTGAATCTTTGATGTTTTGCTAAATAATTAGCATAGGCTATACTTGCACGAACCTTTGAAAATCTGAGGGAAATTATACTACTACAAGCAAAATGGAGAAGGACAAGGAAGATGAATCATGGAAATACATACAAATTTGGTGAGATTGTTCAAGTTTTATTTACGTTTTTGAATTTCCTTTGTTCTTTGTTTCTTAGCATTAGATTGCATTTAGATTTGCATTGCATGCTTACTTTTAATCTTTTCTTTCTGCATTTTTTAGACATTACAGGTGGGATCATTTAAAATCCCAGAAGTGGTTCTATCGTTGATTCTAACATTTGTAATATTTTGTATCATGTTATTTTTGTTGGTGATAAGCACAATAGGCATTATGCCTAAAGCTTGGAGGTAATGGCTTGCTAAGGTTGAGAGGTCAAACAAAGCACTAGTTGAAATGTTCAAGGTAGGAAGGACATTACTAGTTGCTTGCATCATTGTGGTCACTTGAGGATTTGTATAGGTGGGAATGGAGTTTATGGTTGAAGGGGGAGGAATTTGGTTTCCACCCTAGTTTTACACATTGTTTGAAGTTTGAGCACCATTGGTGGTGGAAGGAAGATGTTTTCCAAAGATTTGAGCTACATTATGCACAACTTCCAGTACTTCATCACTTTCCATCATGTGGTGAATATTTTCTATGGTAGGTATAATTGCATTGCAAATATTTTCAATACTCACGCTATCTTGTAAATTGGCTAGGTCTTCATGCATTTCATTATGTTTTCTTGAGGGATATCATGATCAACCATTGTTTGAACACTTGGCATAATAGTTGTAGGTAAGGTAGGGATAGCAAAAGAGTTATCAAAGGTATGATCTATACCTAGTGAACTAGTACCAACACTAGGAGTAATAGAGCTAGATAACCCAAATTTCATAGCGAATGTTTTATCGTGGGATGTCATGAGTCTCACACTTGATCTCACCATAGTATTAGCATTAGGACACCAAGTAGTACAAATCATGCACAGGATAAACCAAAGAAAGTGCAATAAATGCAATATCCTATGGTTACAATTACACTTGAAATGAAATAAATTGAAATAACAATAATTTTGCAAACTGTAACAGAAAACTGAAAGCAACAAACAAAAGAAAAAAAAAGTAGATTTAAACCCTAAAAACTACAACTTCAAAATCAAGAGGGACTAAGAGGCTAGTAAGGGCATCTTGGTCCTATTGATGAAATTTTGAGGTTACAAAAACTAAAATAGACAACAACTTAGACAAGGTTGTGAGCCAAAAACCTATAGAGGGACTAAAATGTTCCAAGGTTGCCCACTCAAGGACCTGATGTTTAGAAACAAGAAACTATGCAAATGAATGCAAGGAAAAGTAACTAATGACAAGCAATTGAATGCAAAGTTGGATGATTTTTTTTCAAATTTCAACACAATAACAGTGTTCCTAAATGCAATTAGGATGGTTGACAATGCACTTTTTTAGTTTTTCAATTTAGATAAGATGATGCAAGAAATGAAAAATGCAACCTATATGCACTTCCACTAATGCAACAATGAGAAAGGTCCTAGATGTACTTTCACTAATGTAAGATGCAATGCAAGAATGAATGCAACCTAGATCTAGGACCTTAGTGAACTCCAAATTAGAAAATGAATTTTCAAGATGTCGGGTTCACCAAAATGAATCGTAGGTGGGAAATTGGTACAAGAAAGGGGTCGGGCTAATCCTGTATTTTTCCCAATAGGGGGAAGGTTCATTCAAGGAAACCTAGGATCCCAAAGTCAATTGAATATTAACACAAAGGTGATTCAATCCTCAACAAGGGAGACCTAGGAAGATTCCTTAGGCTTTGAGGGGTTTACCACCAAGTAAAATCTTGGAAAAAGACAACTTAGTATTCAACTCACAAAACCTAATAATGCAAGCCAAACAATGATTACAAATGACAAAATTAAGTAACAGAAAGTTAGGAAGTATGTACAAGGGGAAGTCTAGAAATGTGATCAAGATTTTGGAAATGAAAAAATGTTGTCAAAATATGTTGAGGAGGACTAAGATGCCCTTACTATTGTCTTAGTCCTACTACTATTCATCGAGGCAGATGCTGGATCTTCGGATGTCGAAACAGAATCTAAAAGAATATCTACAAAATAACTCTAGGAGGACTAAGATGCCCTTACTGCCTTCTTAGTCCCACTCTAAATTTTGAAAGTTTCAAAATGTGATCCTAAGGTCCAAGGCCTGCACTTCCTTCTTCTTAGATCTCAAGTCTTGAATTTTTTAGATCTAGTCTATAGGTGAATTTTTGTGAAGATGAAAAATTTGCAATGCAAATTTGCAACTTTGCAACTTTGCACTCCAAATGATCTTCATCCTAAATATACAAAAAAAAACACACAAGACATTAAAAACTTGTTGATTGAACTAGTGAATAGGATTTTTCCTTGGTCAAACCCCTTTTTGGTAATTAAACCTTGGAATGAAAGGAAATAATGGAGGTAAATGATGAATGAACAAAGCGCTTTGTTGCAACTCACCAAACCCTTGTTATGAAATCTACAAAATTGTGGGAAGCAACTAGTTTTAATGTAGATCTTGAATTGAACTAGTGCTTGATAGATCTTGAAGTGAATTGTTTGCTTGAATCAAAACCCTACATCAAAAATGTTAGCTCAAAAACATACATGATGCAAGAATATCTTTGATATGATGCTAGAATCTTGATGATGGCTCTAAATGCTTGATGAATTTCTCTTGAATGGTCTCTTGATAAAAAATTGCTATAATGTATGAATACTCAAGTTGCTAGGATGAAAATGAGTGAAATAACATTGTATTTATACTTATCCATTCTTCATATCCTAAAATTACACCACACCAAGAAGACATATGAATTCATTAATTAAACAAGGCTAATTCCTGCCAAGATTTGAAATTTAATCTCAAAAATAACTTGAGGGGGACTAAGATGCTCTAAGTGGCATCTTAGTCCTAAGGCTTGAAACTTGGGGCACAAACTCCAAAATAGGGCCTCTTAAGGTGCCATTAAAATCAAGGTCCCAAGACCTTTGAGGACAAAGACGCCCTAGCTGGCATTTTAGTCCCAGTCCAAAAATCAAGGACACACAACCAAAATCGGTAAATGATCATTTATCATTTGATATTTGTTGGGATTAGCCATAAAACGATACAATCTATTAGGCTGGTGGATGCAAAATAGGACCAATTGAGACATAAATAGGGATAAATAAAGTATGGAAGTCCCAAAAAAGTGTGAAAATGCAAGGGTATGCATTTTCCTACACTACATATGTTAAGAGAGATCATGCTTTTGAAGGACACCACACCCAATGTCATCCACAAAGTGAAAAACACATCCTATATAGTAAGAATACTACACTATGAATGATGGAGAAAAAAATTCAAAAGAATAATGCAAATGTATACCCCTACTTTAAAGAAATTGCTAGACACCATGTTGTGAACAATTACCTTAAAGTAGCAAATTCTAAATGCAAAAAAAATGGAAGACATGAGAGCTAACTTGGAAAGCCCCATGCCAAGTCATATGTTTCCAAGTAAAGTTACGTCATGCAGAAGAAAAGGAAAAGAGAGGGGTTGCCCCCAAAAATGAAAAACCAAAACACATGAGGGATCTATGGATTTGGGGTCAGTATTTTCTTGCTAAAATTTTTTTAGAGAGCTTGGAACTATCATCATTCCTCAAATACACATAGAACTAGAAGAATGACACAAACAAAGTGAAAACAAAGAAAGAACTTTTAGGTCAACATGGAAGAGACATGAATTTCTCAAAACCTTGCATCATCCCCAAAAGGAAAACACAAAACAAATGAAAAAGAGATAAAAAAAAAGAAAACGAAAAGTCTTTTGGGTCAACATGGAAGAGACATGGTTGTCTCAATGCCTTGTGTCATCCCCAAAAGGAAAACACAAGACAAATGAAAAAAGAGATAAAGAAAAAGTAAAGGAAAATCCTTTTGGGTCAACATGGATGAGACATGAATGTTTCAATGCCTTGCATAATCCCCAAAAGGAAAACATGCGACAAATAAAAAAGATAAAAAATGGGGTATGTGCAGGATCATAATGGGCCAAAAAGTGGCAATATGATGGGTATGTGGCTGGTGACCTTTTTTTTACCCAAAATTAATGAAATGAAAAGGGTTTTTAAAGGATATTCTCGGCTTCCCCCAATATAAATTATTCTTTACTTTGAATTTAATAAGTAATTATTATTCATTTTCTATTCAAATTACGACTAAAGTCCTATTTGATAGACTGATTGAAAAACATCTATAGCTTTCAAACGGTATCACATTTTTGAATCCAAAACATGTGTCGCATTCTATGCTTGCATACTATAGGATTAAAAAAAAAATTGAATTTCATGAAGTTTTGACCAAGTTAAGGTGGTCAAACATACGAGTTTTAATATTTTTTAAAAGTTGTAAGAAAACATTCATAATTAATTATTTACTTGGAAAAAAATTACAAAAAAATATGCATCACATCAGTACATGAGTCCTCTACTTATATCTAAAATCTTATAAAAAAATATTATCATTTTATTGTGGTTAGGGTGGTCAAATAGATACCTACTAATTTTTTCCCTGAAATTTAAGTACTACTGCAAATTGAAATTTCAAATTTTCACCAAATAGATTTTATTTTTTTTAAACAAACCTAGTAGTTTAGAAACTACATTCAATTTGGTATAGATTCTATTCTTACACATTTTAAAAATAATATAGATAAATTATTCAATTTTTTATGTCAAGTTGCCTAACTCTGATTTTTCTGATTTTTTTGCCACTTAAGGGCCTATTTTTTCCATGATGATCCTGTACATACCCAATGAAAAGATAAAATATTTGCAACATAGAGAAGAATGAAGGTACAAATAGAAGTGTGGACACTGAAAAAGTAACCCTTCTACTTTTTCTGACCCATTTGGGCCCTCCTTGTGATTTTGGTTTAATATTTCCTTAATTTAATGTTGTAATGTGATTGACACATTAACATTAGGTTTGGGACCCTTGCAAACTGAATAAAATGCATGTCTTGTAAATGTGTTGTAAAGTGTTGTAAATCACTTTCACAATTTTCTAAGCATTTAAGTCTAATGGACCTATTTTTCCTTAATTCAATGTTGTAAAATGTATTTAATTACATTTTCATATTTATCTAGAAGGCTTGTAAATTAAACCTAGTTTTAATCTACTGTTGTAATGTGTTTTACACATTCACATTGGATTTTGTGCCTTTCTAGGCTATGTGGACCTCATTTTAATGTTGTAGAGTGTATTTAACCACACTTTCACATTGAAATTTGTGTCCCTAGCCCTAATAACACTTTATATCATCATTAATAGGCCCCTATGACCCCATATTGAACATCCCAAGGAAAATTTTGATCAAAAACCCGACTAGACTAACAAATGAACTTAATTTATGCATTTCCTGACACTTTAGCTAGAAAAATAGCCCCTATGGTACCCATTTGCCACCTTGGGTGAATGAATCCCATTCAGGTGGGACTCATTCACCCAGGATGGTGAATGAGTCCCATTTGAGCTATTTTCAAAGTTTGAGTGAGAAAAATTGGGTTTTAAGTTTAATTTTCTTCAATGTCGGCCTTGGGGATCAAATGAATGGTCATGTGAGTGGATTTCCTATTTAAACAAGCTCCTAAATTATTATTCATCTCATCCATTATCCATCCTTCATTCATTCATGTTTCCAAGTAAAGCATTCAAGGGTTGAGCACTTCAAGTATTCACAAGGTCACCATGATAGCACTCAAGATCAATTCTAAGGCATTCGAGAGCAAGATTCTTCATCAATTGTTGCAACATCTCAAGATCCATGATCATGGAAAAGTTATAATTCCATTATTTCATGTTCATGCTTCATCTTATTTCATATTTGGTTGAATTACCTAAACAGGGTTTGACCAAAGCAAACCCCCATTCCTTAACAATCAACATTTTCTCTCTCTTTCTTTGTGTGATTTCAGATCTAGGTGATTTGAAGGCTTGGAGATGATTGAAGAATAGGTTTCAAACTTGTTGGAGTCATCTCCCTATTTTCAAGGTCAAAATCTTCACAAAAGGTCACATACAGTCCCAAAAATTAGGGTTTCATATCCAGACACTTGGACGAACAAATTGAGCAGACTGAGAGGAGCAAATCTAGACTTTGCATTTCCAAAAAAGGAAAACTAGATTCATTCACCATTAGTGGTGAATGAGTACCACTGTGGGTATTTTTTAGAGATTTTTTCAGATTTGGATACCCATTTGGCCGAAACCTGCTCCAATACAGTTTTCTAGAACTAGGACTGATTCACCCAAAATGGAAATGAGTCCCACCAGATTTAAAAATCAACATTTTCAAGTCAAAGTTCTATTCTATCCTCAACAAGTTTCTAGGTGCACACTTTTAGTTTTACAATTTTATTTTTTGTTTCATGATCATTTCTAGGTTATTTAGCATGATGTTTGTATATCACATTTTGTTTTCCAACATTTCATGTTTTCCAAGTTTACACTTGGTGGTGAAACCATCTTTTGTTCCAATCATCTCCAAGGATATCTTATAGTCAGATCTCTCCCATCCTTCATTGGTTTGAGATCTCTAAGGTGTTCTTGAATGCGAACATTGTGAAATTGGATCTCTTTCTCCTTCTATCCCCTTTTATGGACAAGGAAGTGAAGTATCCATTTATGGTGTCCACAAGAGGAATGTCACAAAGGGAGAAATAATATCAAATAGAATATCATGAGGGATGAAATCACATAAAATAAAAAGAAATAATGCAAAATACTAGTAAGGCACATGCAATTCAACCTAAAGTCGGTCATCTGCATCCCAATCTCAATCTAAATAGAGGGTAGACAACTAAAGGGATGAATACACATGTATTACTAGGAAAAGGTTATATGCTTCTTTTCCTCGCTGATTGTAAGGAAAGAATAAGGTGAGGTAGGTGATGGGAGAGATCCTGTAATGGTGAGAATATAAGATTCTACAACTATTACATGACAAGGGGTGAAAGGGATATGTTATGGAATCACTAGATAACAATTTTCATTATCAAAGTAATATTTACTCAAGATGATTTTGAATCCATGACAATAATTAGTACTATATCCAAGAGTTCTATGGTATCAACAATATGGAACCTTGGCATATTTAGGGTATAGTATTAGTCTGTCTTTCAGAGGTGGCAATAGCATAAGTCCTTGGTTTAGAAGTGTTTGTAATTCTCTCTCACTTTTAGGTGGTGGACAAGGGAATTTTAATTTCTTGAGTTTGTAAGGCCTTTTGCTTTTTCTAGATTCACCAAATTCTCGAGTTGAAGGTTGAGGAGAAAAACTGAAGATGATCTCTTCTTCTTTGAGAAGCATTAGTTCTTCTTTAAAAAGGAGGATATTCATATCAAGAGGAGAATCTAAGATCACCGAACTGTCACTAGAAATCCTTAGGTATTCTTAAGGAGTGCTTATGTTACTTAGGGGGGATCTTGATATCCTATCCCTTTAGTTTCTTTAGTTTTTATTTTCTCTAGGAGTTGATGAATTTCATGTTTACTTGTATCACATCCCTGTTTACTCAAGATGGTAAATCCTTTTCCATATGTATCTTCTAGGTTGATAGGAGTGTCCATCACTTTGTTAACATAGAATGGTTGAGTGTTTTCTTTCTTAGAGGAACTAGGTTCACCTATTGTAGGGAAATTAGGTTCAAATTTTGTTTCAGTTTCAAGATGTAAGTAACCAAACATCTCAAGAGGTGGTATTGTAGGGGGTGTTGGTTGTTTCATTGATGGATAAAAGGATATATTAGCTTCAAGGTTGTTAAGGAAATCATTTAGGAACTTATTCATGCTATCACCATCTTCTCCATTGATGTCAACATCATGAGTAAGTACATTAGGAGTTGAAGGAGCATGATTCAATTCAATTTCATTAGGGTTATTTCCAAAAGTGCAACTTGGCACACCCACTAGAAATTTTAATGACAACCAAAGATTACCAAAGCACATATCCACAATGAAAATTTTAGATTCTAAACTATGCAACAATACAAAATGAAATGCTATAAATGCAATTTCTAATTTAATCAATTCACAAGATGAATGTGATTAAACTAGATGCAATGAATTGAATGAAACACAAGATCTGCAAATTGAAACAAAAAGGTAATAACATAAAATAGAAACTCAGAACAAAAATTTAAATGCCAGAAAATGTAGTTCAGAATATGTAGAGGGAATGATTCTCCCAAGGTGGCAAATGAGTCCCAGAAGGGATTTTTTTTCAAAATTTTCAAAATTTTGCAATTGATTTTTATGCTTTTTATGTTGTATGATCTAGATCCTAAGTGAAAATGAAGATTTTTTTTTATTTTTAGTGAAATGAGATGCAAAAATGAAAACTATATGATATTTCATTAATGCAAAATTAGAAACCCTAGAATGCAAATTAACCAATGTAAAATCTGATGCAATGTTAATGGAAGCTAAATCTAGGATGATGATGCACTCCAAATCAGAATTTCGATGTTTGAAATGCAGGTTCACCAAAATGAAATGGTAAAAAAGTGTTTAATGGTGCTATCATATGATTTTAGGACATAGACAACACCCACTTCTCCAATTTCATTCAAGGATAACCCTTGAGATCCCAATGCAAAGGAGAAAGAGATCTTGCAAGAGGGTTATCCTAGGGGCTGAATGTAAGATAATAATGGGTTCACCACCAAGTAAAAATTGGAAAGACAAATGAAATGCAAGATGCAACACTAAACCTTAATTTAATGCAATGACCTACAAAGTGACCTAGAAAAGTGAATGAAATAACACAAAAAGCTACAAAAAGGAAGGTGTGCACCTAGAAATCTGGAGATGGCTAGATGAAAGTCTAAAACACTGGATATGACTTTAATACTAACTAGGACTCATTCTCTAAGTTGGGCGAATCAGTCCAAAATATGGAAAGCTATGTGGGAACATGAATTTTCCAAAAAGGTATCCAAGTTTTCAAAAATCTAAAATTTGATAGGAACTGGGACTCATTCACTAGAAGTGGTGAATCAGTCCAATTATGGTTTTTTGAGCTTCAAAGTTTGATCCTTCTCTTCTCTGTCTTCTTTATCCTTCTTGATTGATAAATCCATATCCAGAACCATAATTTGTAACTTTTAGGTGTTCTCCAATGTTCTCCAAGGCTTGATGACAACTTTGACAACTTTTGAATGATTTGACAACTTTCTTCCAATCTTACTTCTTAGAAAATATTTAACCTAGACTTGAAAATCACACACAGAGGAGAGGGAAATTTTTTTTGGGTTAGTGGATAGGTTTTTTCCTTGGTCAAACCCCCTTTTGGTAATCAAACCTTGAAATAGTAATGGAGAATGATGAATGAACAAAATGAGATATTAAAACTCACCAAACTCTATCAATGAAGTGTTGTAAACATGTAAGAGATGGCTCCAATGGATGTAGCTATTGAATCTTGCATGAAGATGATAAATCTTGAATTGAACACTTGCTTGAATCATAAAACACTACACTACAATTGTTAGCTCTAAAAAAACATGATGCATGAAATCTTTGACATGATGATTGACACTTGAATTCTACCCTAAAATTCTTGATAATCTCCTCTTGAAGACACTTGAATGCTCTTGTGAGCTCAACTTTCTTTTAGGAATTATCTCACAAAAGCATTAGGTGAAAATGAATGAAATAACCTTTTCTTTATCCCCAATTATGCAAGAATTTCTAAAATTACAACACTACAAGCCGACATCAGATCTAGGAGAATAAAATCCCACCAAAAATTTAGGTGGGACTCATTCACCCAAGGTGGGAAATGAGTCCTAGATCACTAAATCTAGGCCATTCAAGCCTGAAACACCTAAATTATGATTGGCTAATTATTTGTGTTGGGATTATCCTTGAAAAGATGTAATAAATGGGGCCTATGGATGTAAAATAAGGCTAATTAAAGCATAATAAATCTCAATTATTAAATAAATACTTAGAAAAGTGTGAAAGTATGTTACAACACTTCACAACACTCCAAACAAGCCACCAATAAGTTCATGTAGTTCACAAGGGCCCAAGACCTAATGTGAATATGTTAGGCATATTACAATATCAAATCAAGGCCAAGTTAGGGGGACCTTTTTCTGTCATTACAAACATATAGGTGTCTTAGATGAATTTGATGTAGAATTAAGTTCTTTTCAAGTGTTCCTATGGTGTTAAAAAATGTCATTGTGTACATTTTCACACTTGATTTGGGAATAATTAATGATAAATTAGACTTGATATCACCTTGATCTAGTGTTGTGATGTGCTTTGCATTGTATCCACATTTGGTTTTGGTCCCTTCCAAGCTGAATAAACTTAACTTTTCCCTAATTTAATGTTGTAAAGTGTATTTATTGACACCTTCACATTAAATTTAAGAGGCTTGTAAAATAAAGTGGACCTAATCTAGTGGTGTAATGTGTTTTACACATTCACATGGGATTTAGGGCCCTTCTAAGCTAAATAGACCTATTTTTTCCTTAATTTAATGTTGTAAAGTATATTTATTTACACTTTCATATTATTTTTTTCCTCCCTTGCATTTATAACCTTTATATCGTCATCAATAGGCCCTTATGACCCCATATTATGCATCCCAAGGTATATTTTAATCAAAAACTTGACAATATCAACAAAAAAGCTTAATTTGCACACTCCTCAACATCTTAGCAAGACAAATAGCCCTTGTGGCACCCATTCACCCCTTTGGGTGAATGAGCCCCATCTAGGTGGGACTCATTCACCCATCTTGGCGAATGAGTCCAATTTGGCCTATTTTTGAGGTTTTAAGCAGGAAAAATTAGTTTTACATTCAAATTTCTTCTATGTTGGCCTTTGGGATCAAATAAATGGTAATTTGAGTGCATTTCCTATATAAGAAAGATTTCAAATCCTTATTTCACATAAGCAACACAAGCATTCATGATATCAAGTCAAGTACTCAAGAGTTAAGGATTCAAATACTTCACAAGATTGTTAGTAGAGTTTGCAAGATAATTTTTAAGGTATTCAAGGGTAGTTTCTTCATCAATTGTTGCAAAAATTAAAGATCCATCATCATGTCAAGGAAATAAAGCATCAAGCATCTTATTGAGCTATTGTTGTGATGTAGCATCAATTTGAAGATCCAAGATCAAGCATTGTTCCACACCTATTGTCAAGATCAAAATCTACATCCTTCATTGCCATTTAATGTTGAGTTGCAAATTTACAGGACATCATTTACAAGATATCATCCAAGGTATTATTGTCCATGATTCATGTTCTTTATTTCACATTTCATGCCTTCATTTTATTTTCTCATCATTCAATTTAATTACCTACAAGGGTTTTGACTGAGGCAAACCCCTATTCCCTAACAATTAACAATTTTTCTCCTCTTTACATGTGTGATTGCATATATAGGTTTCTTGGAGCTTGAAGGATCATTAAATATTAGCTTACAAGCTCATTGGAGTTGTCTCGCCATTTGCAAGGTCATAATCTTCACTAAAAGGTCATCTACAAATCCGAAATCATATTTTTGGATCCAAAAACCTCGAGAAGTAGATTAAGTAGACTAAGAAGAGAAGATTCATACTTTGAATTCCCAAAAAAGAGGAATGAGACTAATTCACCATGAGTGGTGAATGAGTCCCACTGTAGGCGTTTTCTAGATATTTTTGTAGATTCAAATACCCTTTTTCTCAAAACCTGCTCCTATGTAAAAATCCAAAACTAGAACTGATTCGCCAAGAGTGGAGAATGAGTCCCACTTGATTAAAAAGTCATAATTTCTAGCATTTTAGAGCTCCTTCTAGTCATCTTCATATTTCCAAGTGCACATATTCTATTTTGTAGCTTTTTTTTTGTTTCATTTGCATTTCTAGGTCATTCAAATCAAGTTTGCATCATATTAGGCTTTTACACGGGTATGTGCAAGATCATGATGGGCCAACAAGTGGTGATATGATGGGTATGTGTAGGGTATGTGGCTGACGACTTTTTGACCCAAAATTGATGAAACAAAGAGGTTTTTTAAAAGAGATTCTTAGCTTTCCACCAATATAAATTATGCTTTACTTTGAATTTAATAATAATTATTATTCATTTTCTATTTGAATTACGACTAAAGTCTTGATTGATAGGTTGATTAAAAACATCTATAGCTGTCAAACAGTATCACATTTTTTGAATTTGAAACATGCATCACATTCTATGCTTCGCATACTATAGCATTAAAAAAAGAAAAATTGAATTTCATGAAGTTTGGACCAAGTTAAGGTGGTGAGACATACAAGTTTTTATATTTTTGAAAAGTTATAATAAAAAAATGATAATTAATTATTTACTTGGAAAAAAATTACCAAAAAATATGCATCACATACGGACATGAGTCCTCTACTTATATCTAAAATCTTATAAAAATTTTTATCATTTTATTGTGGTTAGGGTGGTCAGACAAACACCTACTTCTTATTTTTTTCCTGAAATTTAAGTACTACTTCATTGAAATTTCAAATTTTCACCAAATAGATTTTAAAAATAAATAAATAAACCTAGTAGTTTAGAAACTACACTCAATTTTATATAGATTCTATTCTTACATATTTTTGAAATAATATAGATAACTTATTCAAATTTTTACAGCAAGTTTCCTAACTCTAATTTTTTTGAATTTTTTGCCACTTAAGGGCCTATTTTTTCCATGATGATCCTGCACATACCACATTTCATCTTGCATTTAATTGTCGTTTCCAAGTTTAAACTTGGTGGTGAACCCCTCATTAGATCATATTCAGCCCCTAGAACAACCCTTTTGCAAGATCTCCTTCTCTTTTGCATTAAGATCTCAAGGGTTTGTTCTTGAGTGAAAGTTTGTGAAAATTTCCCTTTTAGGTCCTAAACCCTAGAAGGGAAGCAAAACAATTTTCCATCTTTCAGTTCCAAAATAAAATATTTTTAGAATTTTGTATTCTCGATAATTGATTTTTAAGTTATAAATTAATTTCACATTGAATGTCTTTGAATACCATTTAAATAAAAATAAATGATTCCAAAATATATCAATTCGCCTCATAATGGCTAGTAAAATAGGCAAAAGAAGGAAAAAATTGAATTTTTAATTTAAAATTATAGGGGTTGACTCCACACTGTGTGGGATTCAACTCACATGCCATGCAATTGAACCATAATAGGGTGGTGTGAATTTTGAGGTGGAAAATGAATATATGATTGCAAATGTAAGGGTAGGTATAGTAAACGGTGAACATGTGATCTAAAGAGTGACCTTTTTTGTATGAATAGAATCCTAGAATTTTCAAGGATGTTAATGCTTCCATTGAGAAATTATTCTCTCAAATTTTTCATGGTCAAGTAGAATTTCCTATCATATTTCAAGGGATGTGCTTCTTCCTTTATGGTCATTTGGGTCTCTTAGGGGGATTTGAGGAATTTTGACTATTCAAATTTGGGAACATAATTGGACTTACTTTGTAAGAAATTTTAGTCATCATGATTAGGTTTATTGGGCTAGTGTTATAAGCCATTAGAATGTGAATTTAACTTTTATGGGGCCTTTAGAGACAACTTGAGACCTTTTGGGGTAGGTATAATAATTAAAAATAATTATAGGGGGGTGATTGAATATTTTGCGATCAATCTAGGAGTTCAATATAGTCATTTTTAGAAACTTCACCTACAGTTTATTGGGGGATTAAATCCTTTTTAATAAATATAGCATACATTATTTTGAGGTTATTTAGGGGACTCTTTAAACACTTTTACCTATCACTTCAAAGCTCAAACCCCTAGTTGGAAAACACATCATGTTATAAGTTACTCTTTATGTGTCTTGAACTCTCTTTTTAATGTCAAAGTGAGACATTTATATTGAGAATAAAGATTATGTGGTAGATTTTTTTACCAATTGGGGAGTGTCTCATGCTAGGTCTTCAAGATTGGTGGTGGAGGAAGGACTCCCACTACAATCATATCACTTATTGAACAATGATGATCCTCAACCCTATTGTTGGCGGGTTAGTGTTGGTTATGGAGCTTGATCTTATTGGTTAGTATTTATAGTGTATGGGAGTGAAAGGAGGGGGGTTACCCCACTAAAAGGTCCAGGGTTCATGTTCCCTTGAAAGCCACATTTTATATATAATTGTTCATTGTAAATCCAGACCATTTATCATAGGGTCATAGATTTGATGATACATATCATTTTAGATTTTTTTCCCTAGAAGGAAACTCCCTTTTATGAGGGAATTATATTATAGTTATGTATTAGATAGTATTGGGTTAGGAGAATATGATAGAGAGAATAATAAGTTACTAAATATGTGTTGTAGGTTGTATTTGTAGCATAAAAAATTGTTACCATAGAACAATTTCACACTATGTTCACACACTATTTTGTATATATACAATTGATTATAATCATAATTTAAATATTTTGGGTCCAAATTGGGAAAATACACTAAAGTATCTACTCTCCCTAGTTTTTTGGGCCAAAATTCTTATACACTAGAGTGGGTACCCTAGTCCTATAGATATGATTTTTAAAAGTTATCACTTTAAGTGTAAGTGTTGAGTATTTTAAAATGGCCCTAGGTCAGCCTATGTCTAATAAAATCAACTAAGAGGCATATATAAATAATTTTTTCTCTCATTTTAACATTAGAAGAACACTCTATTATGAACTATGAACAATTATTATGTGCAAACTGTGAATATACATGCAACTTATTCTCTACATGCTTACTACAAAAATCTATTGTGTTATGTGACTACCCTTTTTAGGTGTTCAAGGAAATTCATGCATTATTCATCAAATATTTGCGGTAACCTATGGTGTGACATCAATTCAATGAGGGTTTCATGCCTAAGGTAACATTATCTTTTATAATTAAATTTAGTACAATTATGATTTGTTTACTTTGTCTCTACCTTTGCAAGGGAACATAATTTATAGCATCATCATTTGATATATTGGTGGTGGAAACACCAACATAGGGGTTTGACTAAGGAAAATTCCTATACAACACATCCTCTCCCATCTTTCCATATGTGCAATTCATATTTGAAACTTTGGTCAAAGATAAATTACAAAATATTAGAGATTGGATTGCACCTTAGTGATATGGAATCTAAACATCTTGAAACACCCAAAATAGGGCACCCACATAGGTGTCCTTGTGATTTAATACTCTTTCTTAAAGAGGATATAAATGACGGCATCCAAGAACTCCTTATAGGAAATCCATCCTTTGAAACTGATCCATGTCAAGGAATTGATCCAAAGCATGTCAAAAGCAATCCTAAAATTATTCAAGATCAAGAATTTGTATCTTCAAGATACTACAACAATCTAATGGACACTCTCCTATCTATGCAAGATGATCATATTGATGTAGCAAATACTCCTCCATGTACCCATGAGATGCTTTCTATGGATGGACACATAGATGATCTTCATCTAGAACAAAATTATGTTACACACAAAGAGCAGATTCTTAACTCCTACAATCAGATGAAGTTTTCAACATCAGGATCAAATATGTCGCAAACTCAGATTGAGGACATCATGAATAAAGATATCCATCATTATCAGCTCAAGGAAACAAGTCAGATAGAACATCCAGAGTTAGCAGAGCAGCAAATTGAAACAACGTCACCTATGGTGGTCATTTATCAGAGAATGCATTTTAAACAAGAGCTCTTGGAACAAGCGAAATCAAAGCGTGAAGGTGCTACCACTAGCATACTAGGGGAAACTTCGTCTCAAGAAAACGTCAACATAGGGAGCACAAAGAATCTTTATGGTGAAACCATTGCCAATACTACAACCAGCCACATCATGAATCCTCATCCACCCATCACCCCATCCATGAATTGGAACCAACATCAAAAGAAAGAATTGAATCAAAGTACGAAGAATGTTATCAAAGCAAAAGAACTTGAGAAGCATAATGGACAAGTCAAATACAAATGGATACCAAAAAATACAAAGAAAGATCATCCCTATCAAACTCCATCAGTCAAAGAAACTATGGGGAAAAAAAAAGAAGGGAGAAGTATCCATAAAAGAGGTCCAAAAAAGAAAAAGCAGGCTTCTCAAGCAACGTACAAAGTGTATCAAGCAGTTGGTCATAATTCCATGCACACTTTCATATCCACCCATCATTGTTCATCTTCCCAAGTTTGGAGAATCAAAGATTCTAAAATGTCAACCAATCCATCTCTTATCCCTAAACACACTCCATCCACGCCTCCACGCATAATATCCAATTCTTACATTGATCGTGTATTGGTAATGACCCTTCATCATAAGGATTTTGAAGGCAATCTATCGTGATGTGCGCACAAAGACAATGTTAACTCTGGTATCGATGAAGCAAATTAGAAATCTCAAAAGTTGCATTCAAGTGCATGTATCTTAGCAAAGCAACTTCTTCAAGCAGGATATCGATGGCACATTATGACAGGGGCATCTACGTCAACACCACTAGGTGGTTCAACATGAATCTTTCAGAAAAATACAAAAAAATCAAAAAAATATGAAAATCCAAAAGAAAATTAGAAAAAGGATTGAAAACAGTAAAGAAAAAAATCATCCTCTAGTGAAAACCGCATGTGCGGTGCTTTGGGCAGGACCATGATAAAAAACTGGCAAATAGGCGTCATGTGTACAATTGAGCATCTACGTGCGCTAGTTCAGTTCAAAGCATCTTATCCCATCTGTAATAAATCCAACATTCCATCCATCTTATCCATAATAAATCCATTCATCCATAAACCATTGATCCAATCCATTTTCATCCATCTGTATCCATCATCGAAGTTATCTTCACCTTGATGAAATTTTGGGGCACACATTATGCTTGCTTACGATAAAAATATTGACATGGTTCATTTTCATTGGTCCTATACTATGCAACATTATCTGAGCAATGAAGCATTATCCAAATGAGCATTCTTTATCTGAACACCTTATCTTATTGCAAGATAATCCTTGGTATCCTTTGTGTGCTTACCATATCCATCCATCCATAAACCTATCCAAGGATCCATCCCTAACATTTTGTACATTGCTAGACACTGGGGGCAGGTATTTACATCTTGCTTTGGGAATAAATCTTGATCTATATCCTCCAACTTATGTGGTGATCCAAACATTGGAAAACGTGAAATCAAATTGGTCAAAGCATCTACAATCCAAAATACAATTCACTAGCCCATGGCATATTTTGCCGAGAACATATTCCTTATCAATCATCATCTTTCAATGAAACATCAATCCAAACAATCACTATCAGTCGCATCTAACACATCCTTCAATGTCACATCAAATCATCCAAAACATCTTTTGTTCCAAACCAAGCTTCAACAATCCTAATCAATCAAATCCAATCAAATCATCATCATCAATCCATCATCATCTTAGGATATCCTTCCCGATCATTGTGTTGCTTAACACTATCCTTGCATTGTTGTGCATCCTCAACAATGTTATCATCATCAATCATGATCAATCAATCTTTGCATTGTTGTGCATCCTCAACAATGTTATCATCATCAATCCATCGACCTGATCGATCAACCTTAGCTTGGTTTTTAGCAAAATCCTAAATAGAGAACTGATATCATCACACATATCCATATCCAAATCATCAAAATCATGCAAAAATCCAAAAACATAAGAAAATTAGAAAATCCAAAAACATCAGAAAATAGGTAAATCCAAAAACATCAAAAAATCAAAAAATCCAAAAACAAGTCAAAAGTTATTCAAAAAGCCAAAAACAAGGTCGTCTTATCGAACAACGATCATCTCGAGCTTGAACGTAGGCAAGGTTGATCTTTGATCATCCCTCGAGGTTAGTCCTAGGAGTCCATCATAATAAATTAACATCTCATCATGTATATTGTCATCTGTAAATTGGTCAAGTCGTCAGTTGAACTATGTGGTCTCTGCGTGTATAATGTAGGCAAGGCTAATCTATTGATCAGCCCCAGAGGCCCCTAGATAGGTCTTTAGGTTAGTATCTCGGTCAAAATCTCAACAAAATCCCAAAAACATTTGGGGGAATTTTGAAAAATTAAAAACATTTTTCAAAATCTTGAAAATACCAAAAAGCGACCTCAAAACATCAAAACATCCAAATGTTGAAAATCCATCACCGCCTCATCGTTTGCACCACAATAAACACCATTCATAATAAAGTGGTCGTCATCCCTCAACCTTTGGTGAAGCCGGTTAAAACAAGTCTAGCGGGTTAAAAGTAAATCTCCAAAAGCGTCAAGTCTCAAGTCTCCGGTCGGTCGTAAAGCAGTTAAGTAAAGTCTTTTATTATTAGATCCATCATCAAACACTCTCATATCAATCATCTAATAACATCGTAATAGGTAGGATGATTCTTCCTACAAGGGCATTAGTTATCGAAGAACATTTTGGATCATGGAAATGGTGTGCTGCCATCCACTAACATGTCTTAGGATGCATCCTTCCTACGATGGACATTATCTTTTGGCAATAGTTTTGGTTCTTATCCTTAAAAATGCATCCTCTTTTGGTTAGCGGTATTGAAGAACATCGGCTTGTTTGTGTGCTTGTCTTTTCTTGCAGCTTATCTATTAGCTCGGTCAAGGACCTCTCGAGATATCAAACAAAGGGATTTAGAGAGATAGGAATGGGGCAATGATCATTATCCTTTGTTTTGCTATATGCTTGTTGGGCGTTCTTATGTAAAATAACTTGGCATATACTTTCTTTGTTAGATATGTGGCGGAATGTTTCATAGCTTATTGATAGTACATTGGTTGATTTATACCTTCAGGTGTTTTGGTCGAGAGATGTTTGAGACTTCTAAAATTAACATCTATGAAAGGTTCTGTGTAATGGGTGTGAACAAGAATGCTACTATCTATTTGTTGAATTCAAGTCCATCGCACTAAGTGCAGTATGCGGTCCTTTATACCTTGATGCATCTACTTAGGCGTGTTATCAAGAAATAAAGAGTAAGTGACCCTTTTAAAGAATCCAATCCTTGATGGAAAAATAATCCATCTATCATCATCATTTCTTATCATCATTTTTCATCATCATCTCTCATAATGTTGGCTTGTTGGATCCTCTTGTCATCATCTCATTTCCATACTAACACCAATTCATCACCAGTTCATCCATCATGCATCCATCGTGCATTCATATCATCATCATAATATATATTTGTTAGTCTAAGCATCTCATAAATCATCCATAGCATATCACATCATCAATCTCATCTATCTCATATCATATCATCATTTAAGTTGTTTAGGATAATAATATAGATTTGCTATTCCTAAGCGTGTAAAGTATCTCATTTGCATTGTCATCCATAACCACCTATTTTGAACCTCTTTATCGCGAGATCGACCCTCAAATCGAATCTTTTTGCTCGATCACTCAAGGGGGCAATGTACCAGTGTACTTTCTGCTGGGGCATCAGAAAAATCAATTTTTTTTTTAATTTTGATTGTGGCAAGTTATTCTTTGAACCAGCATAACAGTACATTGCTTCAAGGGGGAAAAATGTGAACAAAATTAACATTGTAAATTACGTCAGTTAGGTCCAAATTAGGTTTCACATTAGGCTGATCATCACTTTTATCCATTCATTAAATAATCTCATTTCCTAAGGTTATTTATCAAATAAACATTATCATCATCCTTTTTAATAAATCCAAACATCATCCCTTTAATTAAATAGATCAAACATTTATTTAATTAAATCCATATTTCATCCTTTTCTGATTTAAATAAATCAAATATTTAAATCCTAAAGGTCAACTCACCTAATCAACATTAAATCAGCATAATCATCATCTATTTAATCTAACCCTAATTAAATGTTAATCCCATCCCACTTGCATCTCCTAGATATATCCACTTGCACAAATAAATCAATTTTATTGATTTATTAAAAACCCTCATTTTCGCTCAACATGACAAGTTGATTTGTCCCTCCAACATAGCATTTATTGTTGTTTTTCTTGTCCCCCTCTCAAAATTTATTGCAAAATTTGAATTCAAATTCTCCCTCTCATGGGCACTCTTCCCAAATCTTGCACAACCATTGGCCTATCACCACTTGATAAGTGGCCTATTCTCATTGGAGGATCTTTAGTCCGACATTCACCCTCTTGGCCAATCTCTCATCAACAAAATCTATAAAAGAAGGCCTTCATTCTCATTCATGGATCCACAACTTTTATGCAAGGTTACTCTCTTAATTTGAGAACTCATCTTGCCCATCATCTCCATTGCATTTACATCATCTTCAACTTTGATCAAGGATTGGGATAGGGTCACTAGCACATGTGACACCAACCCATTATGAGATGAAGTTGATTCATGTTGTTTGTATGCTTATTTGGTTTTTCTTGTTGTTTTAATATCTTACTTAGCATATCTAACATGTTTCATTATCTCATAGGGATATTGAGGATTATTTTGGTTTTAAGATGCTAACCATATGCAGATTTTCACATCCACATTATGGCGCTAGAAGGAGGGCTATGAAACATAGATCTACATTATCCAATATAGATTTCAATTTTACACTGTCAATTGCATTTTCTTGATTGTTTTGAAAGAAATTTTCTTTTATGGAAGTGTGCTAACTGAGTGATTTGTTGATCCTTGTTGGACTACAAGACCGTGTTAATATAGAAATCTGGAAAGGATAATAGTTATGTCATTCTTTCAATCACTGTTATATGGCAAGGCGTGTGTATGAGTATATAATACTAGGTACTAGTATTGATTCAAAACTCTAATGTGCCTATTCTTCCACTACTTTTCCTCGCCAATGACCACTGGCTGCTTGTCTTTCCCATTCAACATGCCAATACCCATGTTGCCTGGCACTGCCGAAGTTTCAATATTTTTAAGCTTTGTCTTGTCAGGGTACGAATAGGAAGTGGGAATCATTTCTGCCTGGGCTTCAATGGAGAGCTTGATGTCCTTCACTTTGCCTCACAGAACACCATAAAGCTCTGTCACAATGATCACTGCTCCCAGAATGTTGCAGGCCATTAACTCAAATTAGAAATTTGTATGTTATGTGATTGGGAGGGCGCAGGCAAAGGTTTTTGTATTTGGCTTTATATCCCTCCATTGTATTTGCTTAAAAAGCTCCAACCCTTTTTCAGCAAACACCATTTTATGCATATCCTGTAATCATCGCATTCCATGAGACCATATCTCTGTCAGGCAGACTGTCCAACAGAGTTCACGCACCTTGTCTATGCTTCCACATCATTTTTTATTTTTATTTTTTAGGAAACAGTTCATGCGCATTGTCTATGGCACATTTTGGATACAAGTTTACCAGAGCAGCAGCATTTATAACATGTACAGTAAATTCCTTTTTTGGGTTGCTTTCATGGATGTTCGTATCCTGTTCTGAGGTTCCTATTTTGGCATAGTGGGGGAGAATGTTGTCAAAGGTTTTCGAGTCTAGCTTTACACCTGTCAGTTGCATTTGCTTGAAACTTTCGAAGACTTTTTATTTTGTGCCAATTCTGCAATCATTTCGGTCCATGAGACTACATGTCTTATAGACATTCTGTTGAATACTTTGCGTACCTCATCTTTGCTTTCACATTTTGATTACACATCTACTAGGCAGTTGTATTTACAACATCTAACTATCAAATAGAGCTCACGCGTCTTGTCTATGTTTCTGCAGCATTCTGTCACATAGTTGGCACGTGCTTTGTCTATGCTTCCACATTTTGCATACGGGTCTGCCTGGGCACTTGCAACTACAACATCTGACAAAATTCCTCTACCCTTTATATTTTGATAGATGTCCATACCTTTTCTGAGAGTCGTGCGGTAGCATGAGCTGAAAATATGCTGGTAAAGGTTGTGACATTTTCTTTCATACCTTCAGATTACATTCCATGAGACCACATTTACATGAGCCATTTTGTCAAATAGTCCACGTGTCTTGTCTATACTTTTACAACTTGAGTTTCATTTAAAAGTTTTTTAAGTTTCTTCATTCAAATTTCTTCCCACCAAATGCATTGGCATGAATCTATATTCTATGAGACCACATTTTCAAGAATTCTGTCAAACAGTCCTATCGCTGATGTTGAAGAAAGGGTGTAGTTGAAGTAAAAGTTTCTTCCCAAAACTTTGAAATCATTATGGAACACAACTTCACACCTACCCATTACACTAGCATCGATGTGATTTTCAAATTTATTCCCACCAAATGCATTTGCTTGAAAGATAGACCTTTTCAAATGGATTCCCTCCAAGCTAAATTAATATGCTGAACTTCACTTTTGATGTGATGTTTGAATTTTTATTTTTGGAGAATCTTTAAGTTTTACAATGAAGAATGTCATTTCTTGTGCTCCTTTTAAAAAGCAGATTTAATACTAGATTTTCATTAAAAAAAAAATTGAGTTTTGCATCAAGGGAGACTTTGATCTTTGCTAACAAAATGTTTGTTCTTGGTTAATGTTTGCTTTAAAAATTGGTGGAAATCAGGATTCTTATGAATTCTTCATTCATTAGTTAAAAGAAACATAAGTCTTTTTCATTTAAAATCATTCTATGGTTTAAAGTAAAGGCTTAAAATGATAACATGATTCTTGTGTTTTTCTCTCTTTTTTTATATGAAAACAAAGAAGGGAAAAAGGTACAAAAGCAAACAAAGCACAATAAAGGTACAATGAACAACTAAGGTACAAACAAGTAGAGCGAAGGTGAAACGAAGAAGGAGAACAACAAAAGCAAACAAACAATGACATAGCATGAAGGGGAGAGATTGAAAGATTAAAGTGTTTCTTAACACTCTAGTGTTCTCTTAAACACCTTTTCACGAAGCTTGTCATCTTTTTTTCTCTTAGGACACTAATTCTCATTTGGATTTAAAAAGAACACTTCAATTTTTTTCGTTTCAAAGTTGGATTAAAATTGAACAGACAAATTGACTAGACATTGTTTTTTGGGACTAAAATTGAACAAAGCAAATTCACACTCAAGTTTGGTGCTTTAAAACGAACTCACAATTGCTTTGAAGGCTATAAAATGAACAAGTGCTTGAATTGTGTGATTTTTTCTTTGGTTCATTTTGAGTGCGTATCCTCTCCCCTTGCGCTTCGTGCGATCTAGGGTGCAAGAGAAACACTCAAAGTGCATTTTATTGCTTTGCAACACTTCGATTTGGGTTTAAAATTAAACAATATCTTGTGCGAGTGTGAGTAGGGGCATTTTCGCATATATTCTCTTTCTTTGTTCCATCAAAGATTGATCGAGTTACGGATTTTTTCTT
Organism: Sequoia sempervirens; assembly: GCA_007258455.2. NCBI lineage: Eukaryota > Viridiplantae > Streptophyta > Pinopsida > Cupressales > Cupressaceae > Sequoia > Sequoia sempervirens. The sequence goes on from VDFB02053063.1 coordinate 46,222, forward strand.
TGCTTGCTTTTGTTTATCCTAGAGGGCTTGCCTTGGGGAAAAAGTACTCACCTAAGGGGATGACTCAACCGGTAACACTCTAAAGCCAAGAGTATTTCCAACTGGGATATAAATGTGGGTATTGGTTAAATGACATTATCATGTGGTTGGCACTGACAAGATGGATCCAAAAGGGGACTCTTGCCGTATGGGTCAATCTCCACAAACGAAAAGTCCTTACTAGAACCCATGTACTAGAATTTGCCAAAATCCTTGATCTATTTTTTGGTGCAAGAATGGTTGTTCTGAAGCCACCCCACACTTTTATTGTCTTTAGTAGAAATGGAAAACATGCCATGGGAGTTTCATGGGTGTTGATGCTTGGCTGCCCCGTATAAGTGAGTGTTGTGGAAGGGAGCTAGTGGGGTCAAGCATCTAACCATTCGCTAAAGATAAGCGTAGCTGGACTTGTCCAAGTGGGGATTCAACAAATATTGTCTTACACATCCATAGGGTTTGTACTTGTCTTGGTTTGAAAACATAGTGCGTTTATCGAAAACATTGGAAAACAAACATTGAACATCATCATCAAAATTCCAAACCCCTTAGTTAGAGCAAATACCTTTGACAAAACCCAATAACTATTGCTTACCCTTGGGATTATGTCCTTAGAGGTTTCTAAGTAATTGGGTTTACATCTTAATTTTCTCTTACAAAGGTCAACATTAGGCAACCCTTGTCCCAATTTCTTGGAATTTCCACATAGCACTTTGTGGGATGAAAAGAAGTTGTGACATTGGACATTCAGTTTGAAACCTAATCAAGAAGTGTGTTTGTGGTAAAAAGAACTCATCAAGCAAAGATAACAAATTGGACCCCACACATGTGCTTGATATCTTTTGGTCATATTGGTCTTTTGATTGCTCTTAGAGAAAAGTGTGTTCTTCAATACCTTGGCCTAGTAAACAAAGTCTCTCGAAGTCTTTTAGGATCAAATCAAACACCTCATCCATCTCAAACATTTATCATCTCCATCCTACAAACAACTTTAGATCTTTGGAAACATCACTATCTAGACTTGGGTACATCCTTAAATCATCGTCAAATTCACCTTGTTTAGTTAGGTGTATGGGAACGAATCCTTTCTCGTACATTTAATTAAATCAGCAATCCTTTTAACAAGTTCATCCTAAGATAACATCTTACATCTTAGGGTTTACAAGTCCATTATCCAAATCCAAATCAACCAATCAAAATCAAACCCTAAGTCTAGCATTGATCCAAAGTTCCTAAACGTTCATAATCCATATCATTTACACCTTTCATCGTTCATTTCGTTATTGGTCCTAAGACCCCTAGAGGTCACTTCTGTAACAAGGTAAAAACACAAGAACATGGAATACAAACTTGATCCATACATCTTAAGTAATCCAAATCAATTGAATCTTCAAAGCCTTACGAATGTTGATTGATTATCAAAACTCAAACTTATACAATACATACATGGGACCATTACCTTCGACAAATGTCAATAGAACAACAAGTGTGAGTATGTCCAAATCAAAGATTGGAATGCAATTCCCGATGGTAAATCCAAGCCCAAACCTACAAGTATATCAATCAAACAATAAATGGATGAACCTTGAAACGAACAATGTCATCCCACTAAATCCCTACAAGCCAAAGGAGAATGTACCAAGTACAAGTTTTTGAAATATGAATATGGAAAACTTTGGGATGGACACATATGCAAATCATACAAACATGAACAATGGTCAATTTCAACCTATCACGCCAAATCAAAGCATCATCCCAAATTAGAACGTCATCCAAAATCCATTCGTCCATGATCCCATTCAAAAACGACAAGCATGCATGCCAAAACTACTTGAACACAAGCCAAATCAACTATATCAAGGGAGTCAAAATTGAAATCAAGAACAAATTTGGCTAGATCAAATTGCTATGCTTAGCAAAATAGTTGAGGCTTTGTGCCAAGGGAAATCTCCACCACTATTACCAACATCATTCCTTGGTTTAGGGCTTCCCCCTTTACCTAGCACCAATCACTCCACCCAAATCAATCCACCGAGCACCCATCAAATCATCATGTCAAATCCTTCGAATATACCATCGACATCACACCAATGGATGGTATCTAATCAAACAACATTGATCCCAAATCGAAATACAGTCTCCCAAGGACCTATCACCTCAGTCATTCCAACCATCACTATCCCTTCAATCATTCCAACCACCACTATCATGCCCATCACATCTCAAACCCTCACGATCACTCCAAGCGTATCACTCATCACTACATCCAACATGATTCCAAATCCACCACCACTACCACCAAAACCAAATGCGGCGAGACAATATGACATTGCGCTAAAGGCTCACCAAGCCTACCAAAAGGCTATCCGAAAAAATCTAACCAAGCAACAAGCACGACAAGCTCGACAAGTGCAACAATTCTCTGAATCTGCCCAAGCCTCTCAGGCTACTCAACAAACACAAACACAAACACAAAAAATGATAACTGTTGAGAAAAAGGATCAAGATCAATCCATCACTAAGCACTTTGAAGCTATGTCTACTTCATCCAATGATCAAATTGACATATGTCAAGAGTCACTTTTGAATCACAATCAAAATCCACCAACAATACTCAACAATGAGCCAATTCAAGAAATATACACATCACTTGACCCTATGGTCGAAGACATTCATGATCTCTCCACTGCAATTGTCGAAAACAATGATCAAAATGTCTTCATCGAGGAGCACATTGAGGATGTATCTACACAATTCGATGATGAACTCACCATACATCAAGAGCCACTTTTTAGTGATCTCTTTCAAGGAGTGTTAGGATTATTTGATCCTATTGACATAATGCATGATCCATCGACCAATGATCATATTGAAAATGTCTCTACATTGCCTTATGAGTTAGAGGACATATCTCAAGAATTTATGCCAAAGCATGATCAAAATATTCCACTAAGGTCTAGCAATGGTCCTTTACAAGACATGTTGACCCCCTTCGACCTCATGGTTACATATACTAAAAGAACATTGAACTCGACACTTGATGATATTGAACCACTTACAATATCTAATTATGGCATCCAAGAAATCCTTATAGGCAATCCATCCTTTGAAACTGATCCATGTCAAGGAATTGATCCAAAGCATGTCAAAAGCAATCCCAAAATTATTCAAGATCAAGAATTTGTATCTTCAAGATACTACAACAATCTAATGGACACTCTCCTATCTATGCAAGATGATCATATTGATGTAGCAGATACTCCTCCATCTACCCATGAGATGCTTTCTATGGATGGACACGTAGATGATCTTCATCTAGAACAAAATTATGTTACACACAAAGAGTAGATTCTTAACTCCTACAATCAAACGAAGTTTTCAACATCAGGATCAAATATGCCCCAAACTCAGGTTGAGGACATCATGAATAAAGATATCCATCATTATCAGCTCAAGGAAACAAGTCAGATAGAACATCCAAAGTTAGCAGAGTAGCAAATTGAAACAACGTCACCTATGGTGGTCATTTATCAGAGAATGCATTTTAAACAAGAGCTCTTGGAACAAGCGAAATCAAAGCGCGAAGGTGCTACCACCAGCATAATGGGGGAAACTTCGTCTCAAGCAAACATCAAGATAGGGAGCACGAAGAATCTTTATGGTGAAACCATTGCCAATACTACAACCAGCCACATCATGAATCCTCATCCACCCATCACCCCATCCATGAATTGGGACCAACATCAAAAGAAAGAATTGAATCAAAGTACGAAGAATGTTATCAAAGCAAAAGAACTTGAGAAGCATAATGGACAAGTCAAATACAAATGGATACCAAAAAATACAAAGAAAGATCATCCCTATCAAACTCCATCAGTCAAAGAAACTATGGGGAAAAACAAAAAAGGGAGAAGTATCCATCACAGAGGTCCACAAAAGAAAAATAGGCTTCTCAAGCAACATACAAAGTGTATCAAACAGTTGGTCCTAATTCCACTCACACTTTCGTATCCACCCATCATTCTTCATCTTCCCAAGTTTGGAGAATCAAAGATTCTAAAATGTCAACCAATCCATCTCTTATCCCTAAACACACTCCATCCACGCCTCCACGCATAATATCCAATTATTACATTGACCGTGTATTGGTAATGACCCTTCATCATAAGGATTCTAAAGGCAATCTATCACGATGTGCGCACAAAGACAATGTTAACTCCGGTATCGATGAAGCAAATTAGAAATCTCAAAAGTTGCATTCAAGTGCATGTATCTTAGCAAAGCAACTTCTTCAAGTAGGATATCGATGCCACATTATGACAGGGGCATCTATGTCAACACCACCAGGTGGTTCAGCATGAATCTTT